>OVBA01003112.1:0-29927 GCA_900406435.1 Lepidium aucheri | reverse complement strand
AATATTTTCTAATTAATTGATATATATATATATATATATATATATATTAGGTTGGAAATAAAATAGATCCAGAACGCTCCAGTAGAAATAAAATAGTCACATGTGAGATCCGGGGCCCACAAGGTGGGACCAGTAACAAAAAAACCCAATGATATAGGTTTTTTCATCAAAAAAATTTTTATGGTGATAAAATTCGTTGTAATGTGAAAAAAGAATCATTTAGTTTCTAAATTCAAAAAATTTCTTGAACAATGAAGTACTAAAATCATTACAAAGCTACAAGTTTTTCCTACAACTCGAGTTTACCGTACTTCTACTCATAACTTCAAGTTCTCTTTCATGTACACAACCACTGCCAACAGATCCTATACCAGATTATGTGTTCGGATTAAAATTGGTTAATTACCCTAAATTATTTGAAAGACAACTTAAAGATATCTATCTTATATGTAAGTAATAATTTTTCAAAATATATTATTTTTGATTATAAGTATTAATTATTAAAAATAATAATATTTGTTATATACTAAAGACATTATATATCTTACAAATTTTATATAAAATCAAAATTTTAATAAATGTATTTATTAGAATATATATATATATATTATAAGTATTAATTATTAAAAATAAGTATATTTGTTATATATATAGATATATAAGCCATAAAAACAAAAAATCTATGATCTCAATATAAATATGCAGGAAATAAATCAATTTTTCACAAAAAATTACTTATATATCGAAGATATAAATAAATATATTTTTTAATTATAACATAACAAAACGAAATAACTAATGCTATAAGCATTTATAAAAACTAAATAACTAATGATATCAACTTTAAGGTTTTCACAAACTAAAAATTATATTAATTATATTAAATATAAGTTTTGTTAATCTACAAATGCATATTAATAAGATGATTATACATACATTTCTATTAGTATATACTTGCTCAATTGATTAAAATATTAATAAATAANTTACTAAATAAAAATATGTGTCAAATTGATACAATAAAACAAAAATATGCATGGATCTACAAACTTAAATGAATACGAGTTTAAATATATATATATATATTAGTATATATTTTATAAGTTACTTATGATATTAATATGTGTTCTATCAAGAATGTATAACACAGCAAAATTAAACATAGATCTTAAAACCTAAATAAATACGGGTTCAAAATCCTAAATAAATACGGGTCTAAAAATTAAGTTATAAACAAGTCCAAAACATAAATGAATATGAGTCAAAACGTAAATGACACGAGTCAAAAAAATTTATATGTAATATTATAATGCATTAAAACTTAAGTAAACAGAAATAAAAAATATATTTCGTATACAACAAACACAAATGATCACTATAAAGTTGTTTTTAATATATCATATATATATATGATTAAGTAATTAATAAATTTACACATACAAATCAAAACATAGATAAATAAATAAAACAAACAAATATTACTTAATTCGTGCATACCACGAAACATCATCTAATATATATATTTATGTATAACTATGAAAAAAACATCTTTATTATTAATCATTACTATATAACTGCTGAATATAGATGCATTTAATTAACATGAATTTCGCATTATCTTTTAGTAATAAATATGGCACAGAGTATTATAAAAGTCTAAAAGAGTATACCAGCCGTAATTACAATAGTCTAGAATTCCTTATTGCACATGTTTGGTCAAATTTACCGTCACGAAACCCGATCATGACCTAAGCCTTTTGACACATAAATTTAGACCATCCATATGAGCGAATCTGTGGAGTTCGAATTCTTAGGTTCGTTTTTTCAATTATTTTATTATTTTTTTTCTGTTATTTTTTTAATAAAAAAATAAAAAAAAATTAAGGAACCAATCGCGTGCCGCCACGTGTTATGGAACCCGCGAGAAATTCATGATACAGGTTCTTAACTACGAACCAACAAGATTTAAGTTCATCAAAAATATATTATTTTATTCTTTTTTTGGGAAATGGGCATAAACCTCCAATAAACCTTCAATAGAGGTGCTCTTGGACTACTCAAATTTAAGATGTACTTAAAAGTTACCTTTTTGTCCTTTTACTAACAAAACTTTGATCAACCTTATACTTTTTTTCTTTCTATAGTAATAAGTAATAAAATCTGATTTATAACCAAATTATTTTAATTAAAATTAGATGAAATTTAAATTTACTACTTGATATTAAATTAAATCATAGGCAAGACAATTGAGTTACATACTTTTTGTCATTTTTAGATATTATATATAGAAATTCTTTTCCATCTTTAAGAATATTGTAGGTTAAAAATATATGTTTTAGATATGTCATAGATACTTTATACAAAACTAAAAGGAAACTAATTTATGATATTTCGTTCTAATTATTTTAAAATCAAATAAATGTCTCATTACATTTTAAAGCTTAGAAATCATATTACTGCTCTAGAAGAATTATTATTACAAGTAGAAATCACAATATATAAACTAATGTTTCGATGTAGAGATCCTTTAAACGTTCTTTTGTATTAATTAGAAAATAGCTCAAAACTAATCAATACAATCGTTGGGGTTTTCTCGGGTGTCTTTACATCTCAAATACAACACATATATATAGATACTCTTCAACCTAAGAATATCTTCCTAAATCTTATCTAAACAAACTTTAAGCTTACCTAGAACTTAACTTGGCCTTATCTTAAACTTTAAACAACTAATTAAAGCTTTAATTTAGGCCACAAGCTATGAAGCTTATTCAACATTCTCCCTTCTAAGCTTCATGTCTTCATTTGAAATGAGTTGTACTCCAATGTTGCTTCTCATCTTCTTGAAATTGATCTCACCAAAGCTTTCGTGAGTATGTCTGCAAACTGTCTTTCTCCTGGAACATGTTCAACAATGATCTGCTCATTACTGATACATTCTCGAATAAAATGATAACGCTTATGTATGTGCTTGCTTTGTCCGTGAAAAACTGGATTCCTTGTTAACTCTAAAGCCGATTTGTTGTCTATTCGTATCACTGTTCTTGTGCATTCCTTTGCTGTGATTTCACTAACTAGTTCCTGTAACCAAATGGCCTGTTTCGAAGCTAATTGCAGCCATGAACTCCGCCTCACAAGATGAGAAAGCAACAGTGTTCTGTTTTTGTGAACTCCACGAGACTGGTGCTTCTCCGTAATAGAAAATGTGACCTGAAGTACTTTTTCCATCATCCAAGTCTACATTATGACTGCTGTCACTATATCCAATAAGTGTCTTTCAGCCTCCTTTCTTATAGATCAATCTGTAACTCAATGTTCCACTTAGATATCTAAGAACCTGCTTCAAGGCTCTTCCATGTGATTCACGAGGTTGATGCATATATCTGCTCAACATTCCAACAGAGAAAGTTAGTCAGGTCGTGTGTGCAGCAAGTATCTTAAACATCCAATCTTTCTTCGATATTCAGTTGCATCAATCTCTGTATCAGATTCACTAGCTTTGCTTAACTTTAAACCAAACTCCATTGGCACTTGTGTCGAGTTGCAATTTTCAAGACCTGCTTCCTTCACTATTTTCTTAGCATAAGCTTCTTGTTTTATCTCTATTCCATCTTCTGTTTGATTCACTTCAATTCCAAGATAGAAACTTAGTTTGCCCAAAATCTGACATTTCAAATTGTCTTGACATCGAAGCTTTGAAAGCTGTAATGATCTTCTGAGTATTTCTTGTCACAAAGAGATCATCGACATATACTGCAACAATAAGGAAATTTTCTCCTTCTTCTTTCCTGTAGACTGAACTTTCCTTAGCACAATGTTGAAACTTCAGACTTCGAAGAATCTCATCTAATTTCGTATTCCAGCAGCGTGGAGCTTGACGTAGTCCGTAGAGAGCCTTAGAGAGTTTGAAAAATTTGTCTTCTTCTCCCTTCTTTTCAAATCCAAGAGGTTATGCAACATATACATCTTCTGTTAAAACTCCATGCAAGAAGGCTGTCTTCACATCTAAGTGGTGTATCTCCCATCCATTCGAAGCTGCAAGTCCCATTAGTAATCGAATTGATTCAATGCGTGCTACTGGAGCAAACACTTCGTCGAAGTCAATACCAGCTTGTTGAGCATAACCTTTTGCAACCAAACGAGCTTTGTATTTGTTGATTGAGCCATCTGCATTTCTCTTGGGCTTGAAGATCCATTTTAAACCAATCACCTTGACTCCGTAAGGTTTATCAACTAGTTTCCAGGTATTGTTCTTCTCTATCGACTTAATTTCTTCCAGACAAGCTTTGTTCCATTCAACAGATTCTTTTGCTTCGTCATACCTCAATGGTTCATTGTTGAGTGAAAGAAGGAGTCTCTCACATTCAATGTCTGCAAGAAGAACATAATCATTCAAATAAGAAGGAGTATGAACTTGTCTCTGCGTCCTTCTAAGTGGTTGAGCTGAATCCTCTGCAACAAGCTCTTCTTGTTCCATCTCTTCTTCACTTACTGGTTCTTCTGTCTCGTCATCTTCAAGTGGGTTTGAATCTGTAGTCACCAGATTGTCATCGTGAGATCCTTCCTAAGGTAACTGAAACATGCTTGACTGTAAAACAGATTTTTCTTTTACTCCCTTCCAATTCCAAACTTGATCTTCAGCAAAGAATACATCTCTGCTGACTACTATTCTCTTTGTCTTTGGATTTAGGAGTCTGTATGCTTTAGAACCAGGTTCATTCCCAAGATGAACAAGTGGTTGTGATCTATCATCAAGTTTTTTTAAACCTGCACCTTCAATTTTAGCGTATGCAGTGCATCCAAACACACGAATATGATATATTTTTGGTTTTCTTTTCTTAAGACTTTCATATGGTGTTTGGTTTCTTAGCGCTCTAGTTGGTACTCGATTTAAAAGATATGTAGAGTGTATCACTCCTTCTCCCCACAAATAGTTTGGAACTTCCATTGCTTTGAGGATACTTCGAGTCATCTCCATGAGAGTCCTGTTTTGACGCTCCACAACTCCATTTTGCTAGGGTGAATATGGAGCTGTCAATTGTCTTTTGATCCCATTCTTTTCACAAAACACACGAAATTCTCTTGACAAGAATTCACCTCCTCTATCTGTTCTCAACATCAATACCTTTCCTTCAAATTCCTTTTCAATCATCATGACAAAATCCTTGAATTTGCTGAAAGTTTCACTCTTTTCTTTTAGCAGTAATGTCCACATATACCTCGAAAAATCATCAACAATGTCAAAGATATACTTGTTCTGAGCAGCTGGAGTCGTGGGTGTTATAGGTCCACAGAGATCAGCGTGCATAAGTTCAAAGGCTTTAGAAGCTCTAAAGGTACTTGTTTTTGGAAACTTATGTAGTGTCTGTTTTCCCATAATACATGAGTTGCATATTTTCTTGTCACCTTCTATGACTGGCAAACCTCGTACCATCTCTAGTCTTGACATATCTTTTAGAGTTTTAAAGCCAACATGACCAAGACATGCATGCCACTTCCAAGAATTATCCTCAAATTTTGAAAGAAAGCACACTGGTTTATCAACCTGCAACTTCACCTTATATATTCTATTTGCAGCTCTTTTAACTTTGACAAGCAATCTCCCACTTTTATCATGTAAAGTGAGGTAATCGTCTTTCATTAAAACCTCACAACCATCTTCTGTGGCTTGTCCTAAACTCAAGATACTGCTCTTTAGATTTGGAATGTAATAAATCTCTGTCATTATCTTTTGACTTCCATCCTTGGTTGTGAAGATAATTGAGCCTTTTCCTTCAATTTTAACAGAAGAACCATCTCCAAATATTACTTTGCCATTAATATCTGTGTTTAACTCTGAGAAATACGATTTTTCTCTTGTCATGTGGTTACTTGCTCCGTTATCAAGATACCACTCTCCTCCTTCTTTATTTCATTCAGCAAGTTTTTCCGGAAACACTTTTTCTTCATTGAGGAGAATGACCTCGTGCATATACATAGTTTCATCTGCTTCATCAGTTTCAGAATCACCTTTTTATCATATATTTTATTCAGCTCCTCAAGTTTCTTCTTTCTCTCAGGGCAAACAGAAGCAAAATGTCCTTTTTTGTCACACCTAGACAATATTAGATCGATTTTTCTTTTCTCTGTTTCTGTCTTGTGAGTATGAACTCCGACCTTTCCCCTTTCCTCGTCCTTGCCCAGTATTGTTTTCTGCATTTGAGTAAAGTAAATTCTCATGTAACTCACCTTCTTCTTCTTTTATCCGTTCTTCATATGCCTTAAGTCTTCCTACTATATCTTCAAAACCTGTTTTGTTCAAATCTAACACATGCTCTAATGATGCTGTCATGTGTATGAACTTGTGTCTTGGCAGTGCGTTGAGAAATTTCTTTACTAGTTTTGGTTCTTCAAACGTTTGACCTAAAGCAGCAGATTTTGATGCGATTTCTTTCATCCTTCCAGAGAAATCATCAATGTTTTCAGTTTCCTTCATTCGCAGCCTGTCAAACTCGGACATAAGAGTTTGAAGTCTAGCTTCTTTGACTCTCTCAGCTCCTAGATTCATAGCCTTAATCGCCTCCCAAAGTCCTTTAGGTGAGTCTTGTTCTCCAACTTGCAATATCAGATTCTCTGGAATTGATTGAAACAATAGAGCTATGGCTAAATGATTTTTCTCTTCAATACTCGAACCAACTTTAATTGTTTCCCAAACTTTATGCACTTGAAGTACAACCTTCATCTTCATCGCCCACACAGTGTAATTTATGGAAGATAACATCGGGCACAACACAAAGGACGGGACTGTATCTTTCTTTGTTGGTTTCATGTCGTCTCCCATTGTTCGTGATTAGTTGATCACGGTTTTACACAAGTCCAAAACTTCGAACCTTAAGCTCTGATACCAAAAATAATGTTTCGAAGTAGAGATCCTTTAAACGTTCCTTTGTATTAATTAGAAAATAGCTCAAAACTAATCAATACAATCGTTGGGGTTTTCTCGTGTGTCTTTACATCTCAAAGACAACACATATATATAGATACTCTTCAACCTAGGAATATCTTCCTAAATCTTATCTAAACAAACTTTAAGCTTATCTAGAACTTAACTTGGCCTTATCTTAAACTTTAAACAACTAATTAAAACTTTAACTTAGGCCACAAGCTATTAAGCTTATTCAACATAAACTAATAACATATGATGAGAATTGAGAAGCTATATATCATATATGATGAGAATCATGTAAGAAGAGAATTCTCCTTAATACTAACAATAGTGTCTTTGATGGCTTCTTTCTACATGACTGAGCTCAATTTCCAAACACTTCACTTTTTGTTATTGATAAAGAGTAAATTATATCATCAAAGGATATATTGTGGTACAAATGACTGACAAAAAAAAATAAACAAGCCATTTGTCATGCGCCAAAGTTATAATAATAAAAACTAATTTTCAAATTTTAAAAAAATTTGTCGAAAAATGAAAATCAAAGTAAGCTGATGATGATCCATTGTTCCCAACTGGACTATAATTCACCTACAAAGAACAAAAATAATGAAATTTTTGCATTGGATAAGTAACTTCTTCAAGACTACTTATTAGATGAAACTTTCCATTAGTAGCACTATGAACAAGTCTTATGTATATTCTAAAGAGATACAAGACTTCATTGCTAAGAGATTTTCTTCTTTGCATCTACCATCAGATAATAAAGAGCTAGAAGCATCATCATAGTTTCCAGCTAACTAGCTTATCCCAGATTGGAGTATATTACATCACCACTTCCACTACAGCTCAAACAGTTTAGGACAAGAGAGATTCAAGAATCTCTTGTTAAATGGACGGCTTGACAAAATAACCAGGTATATCGAAACCCAAATTGAAAACATATAATCTGCGAACAAAGAGAAAGCGAGAAGAGTAGGAACTCAAAAAGACCTGTGTTATTTTGGGTGAATCCATGTTGTTTTGACCTTCTTCAAATAGAGAAATGTAATATGTTGCATCGTAGATAGAACCTCCCAAGATTTCTTCAACACTGAACATTGTCTAGCTATAGCAGGAGTTGGTGGATTCAAGAAGCTAGTCGTATATCCGAATCTGTATCACGAGGAAGTGAAGTGTCCACGATAGAAGCCCCAGCCTATAAATTCGAAACCACAAGAGAGAATGATGTTCGTCTTACCAAGAGAAACATGATCTAACAACAACTAACAGATCAAACTCAATAATAATCAAACATGATCTGATTTTTGTTATTCTTTTTTGCATTAATATAGTAAACCCTTTTACAAAAAAAATAAAAACTAATAATAATTGATATTAAATAAAATCAGACCCACCTCCGCTGTTAAATTTGATGGTGCCCTGCAGCTTGACGACAACGGAAGAGAGAATTTTGATTTTTTTTCCTAATACAATCTGAATAAATAAAAAAGAATTTTATTTTCTTTTTTCAAAATCTATTTTAACTTCCAGAATGGTGTCATGTGACATGGTTGAAATGTTTCTTCTATCCCAACATGTAGAGATCACGCCAAGAATTATAGATTACTTTTTTTTTTTTTAATCATATGATAATCTCACCATAAGTGTTTCATGTGGTCAGGTCAGATTTTAAGTTACCTATACGTAAAGTGTTTGAATTCAATTGGGCTATAAATTTAGCATTGTAAAGCCCATAACCAAATATATGCGGCCCAAATAATAAACAATACATCTTCTACGTGGCTTTGCATTTGAACCAATAGGTTTTGCCGCGCTTCAGTCAAAGCTAGCAAAGTAGCAATTTGCGCCTAGTGCGTAGGTTAGCATTCGTAGCTTTAAATGACAGACACAATACTCGAAACACTAGGGTCGGATAAGCCGAACCAATACATTTTGGCCAGTTACCTTAATTGATCCCTCATCCGAACCTAAAGAATACGGTACGGAACACTTCCTAACCTCCAGTTTCATTTTCATAGTCTCTTCTCTTTCTTCCTCTAGAATAATCACGAACTCTAACGAATCTGCAAATTGATTCTTCTTCATATCAAATCGAAAAGTGATTCTCCCAATCTTCGATGGAAACTTGTGGGTCGTAGAGAAAGTTTGTATTTTAGGGTTTTAAGATTCAAAAAACAAAATTCTGTAAGTTTCAAAATTTTGTTTAAAAAGTCGTTTTTTTGGCTGTATACTGAAAAATATACGTCTTTATTGACGCGAAAGGGACGACACAATTTTCTTAAAGATTAAGATACTTAAGCAGATTTAGTTTTACATTGTTAATTATCCTGAGGTTTGGTATTTATGTGCTTCATTCGTCGTTATGTCCAGGCTCACGTGTTGAACATGTATAGATCCATTATCCTTTTATTTGAATTTGGGTTTGCTGGAGAATTTGTATTTGTATAGACTGAAGAGCAGAGCGGTGATTATCAATTCAGAAAATGTCAACCTCTGTTAGTCTAAGAGAAGATGATCCTCTGTTGAAGGATCTGAGTGAGAAGAAGCAGAGTTTCAGGAGAAATGTGGTGTCTTTAGCCACTGAGTTGAAAGAAGCAAGGATTCGTCTCGTTGAACAGGAGCGTTCGTCTTCTAAAGAAGCCATGTCCAGGCAGGCAAGCAAGTTCTCATGATATTATCAGCTATTACTTCATTTTATTTTTAGATTTTTCTATGTTTGAGACTTTTGGTGTTTATATGATGTTTTTCCTACATGAGCAGGAAGCAGAAACAAGAGTTCACAAGATGGAAGATGAGATTCACGAACTTACCAAGGAATTAAACAAGAAAGTTGAGCAGATTCGCGCATCGGATATTGCTACTAAGAAGGTTAGGATTGATATTACTGCATTTCTTTGATTGTCCAGGTTCTCTAGTTTGTTTGGTTCTGCGTAAGCATTGAACACATAGATCTGTTATAGCATCAACTTGATTGCTTGTTCTTATCAAGCTTTTTATGTCTGTCTTTTCAAAAATTGCTGGTTCTCTACTGTCCTTTGAACCTGACTTGGGTCTTAATCTCAATATATCTTCATGTCCTTCACCTATCTGACTTATCTATTTCTCTGTTTTGCTTTGTTTTTTGGGTTTTTTGTGTGTAGTATGTGAAGGAATTGGGTGATATCAAGTTACAGCTTGCAGCAACACAGGCAACTGCAGAGGCAAGTGCTTTGTCGGCTGAATCAGCTCAGTCTCAGTGTAGAGTGCTTTCATCACAATTGCATGAGAGGACTCTTTCCTTGAAAGAGCATGGGGATCAAGTAACTAGACTTGGTGAGAAGCTAGAGGAACTACGAAAGAAGCTGCAAGTTAGAGAATCTTCACAGAAGCAGCTAAGAGATGAGGTCTTGAAAGTTGAAGGTGACATTATGCGAGCTGTATCAGTAGTCAGGACAAAGGAGAACTTTGAGATGCAGAGAGTGCTAGATGAAGATAGTCCAAATAACTTTGGAAGAATCAACAAACTTTTGATGGCTAAAGATGATGAAATAGCAAGACTGAGAGATGAACTAAAGATTATATCGGCTCACTGGAGGTTTAAGACAAAAGAATTAGAAGATCAGGTAACAATGCATGCTTTAGCTTCTCTTATTTATTTTGGTTTCATGCAGTTCAAGCCTGTGAAGCTTTAGTTTTCTTCTAAAGCAGGTTGAAAATCAAAGGAGAAATGATCAGGAGCTTAAGAAGAAGGTGCTGAAGTTAGAATTTTGCCTTCGAGAAACACGCTTCCAAACTCGAAAACTTCAAAAGGTAAGACTCACTTGCTTTTACTTGGGATAGTAATTATAAAAGCAGAGTTCCAATTGAGCTTTTTCTAATATGTGGAACGGTAGATTGGAGAGCGAAACGATGTGGCAATACAAGAACTCAAAGAGAAATTGGCTGCAAAAAGGCAGCATGAAGCTAGCAACCACAACTTGTGGGACAAATCAGGCTTCAAGATTGTTGTCTCAATGTCGATGCTGATATTAGTTGCCTTTTCTAGACGTTAAATTAGCGATAAGTCACTTTAGATCATATTAAAGTAGAGATAAACAATATCCTACAACGTCTGCGTTTGTGCTAAAGAGATACATTCAAAAAGAAGGGATTTTTTTTGTACAAGACTGAAACCTGAGCAACCGCGTTGCACCAAAGAAATTTATAACGTCATATAGTCCTACCATCTTCTTAGGAGACTCTAAAGGAGCTTGAACTTGTGTGTCATAAAACTATTTGACTCCTACATACTCTACTTCTAATGACATAGCACTGCGTGAAGAAGAATCAATGTAGCCACCATAGTATGGCTTACGTGAAACTGCAAGTATGTTGAGTCTGATGATGTTGGATTGTTCCCATTAGGTGAACCATCAAAACCGTAAACCGCTGAGCCTCCTGAGGATGGGTTGTTTAACGAATTTGTTGTTGGATTTGCCGGGTTAAAAACCGCTGGAGGAGTTCCAACCCTTGAATATAAATACAGAAAGGTGTATTTTCAGTTAGAAAACTCTGAAGAGGCAATGACAAAGAACATAGAAGAGTTCAAAAAATGCTCTTATTACCCGATTATCTCTCCTCCTCCTGTTGGTGTTGGTGTAGGTGTGACAGGAGGCTGGTTCACTGATTGTGTAGATGGGGTTGGTGTTGTTGTTCCTGCTGGTGTTGGTGTTGATGTAGATGAACCTGTCTGGTAAATGCAAGAACCAGTGCCTAATTTGGAACAACAGTCCAAAACAAAATCAGGTAAACTATCTAGTTAGAAACAAGGAAAGAAAGATAAACAGTGTTTTTTCTCACTCACTTGGATTGGTGTTAACTAATGAAGCTGCACCGCCAAAATCACAGCTTTGTGGAGAAGGGTTCTTCTGGTAATAACTGTTGAAGGCAAATGAGGCATGATTCTGAAGACTGATAGGCGAATAACAGTTACCTCCGCTCTGTATCTGAGAGCAATCTGCGATCCCACAGGCATAGTCAAGAGCCTGTTGGAGTGACATTTGAGAAGCTCCAGGCTTTGCCACACACCAGCTTTGACCTGAAACCGATGGAGAGTTTGTTACAACAGGTGGTGGAACCACAGGAACCTGAACTGGAACCGTTCCTGAGGGTTCTGCTTGTCCTGCTGGAGGATACTGAGTCACTGGATTAGTCACAGGTGGTGTAAATGTAGGATAAGGGTTTGCTGTTACTGGAGGACTAGTAGGAACTGTTGTAGTTGGATTTGTTGGTGTTATGGTTACCGGAGGAAATGTAGTTGGCGGTGTAGTTGCGGGATTTGTAGGGAAGACCGTTGGTGGGTTTATAACATCGTGCTGTGTAGTTCTCGATGCACAAAGTGAGAGAAGAGAAAGAAACAAGAAGGTTGTGAAGATGAAGTAATTCTGTTTCTCCATCAGAGCTTGAGAATGGTTTTGTTTTCTCTACTCCTTATGTCTTGGGTTTATAAGTACAAAGCATTGAGAAACCAAAACCAAGATTCTCTTGAGAAAACTGGAGGTAGAAAAAGAAAGAAGAAGCTGACTGTACTTTACATGCAAGTGACGAAGTAAGAAAGAAAAAGAAAGGAGAAAAAGATGTTTGCTTTGCTATGAAGTCTTTTGGATTAGGCGTGTGACCAATCTCATCTAGTTTTTCTTCTTTATATATTTATGTGCAAAGACATAACCATATGCATAAAGCTCTCTAAAGGTTTGAAGAAAGAAGCAGCAAATTGGTATTTTTATTTCTCTTATCCAAAAAAGGAGATAAAGTGAAGAGACTAATGCTGCAGATTAAGATCAGGAAGATTAATTAATACAATAGATTATCTTTTGCTTAGCTCAGCAAAACCCACAAAGATTTAAAGAAATCTTCAAAGCGGAAAGTTATTGAAAAAAAGCAGAGAACATAAAAGCTTCATTAGACCTGTAATGGATTAATTTAGTGGCCTAATTTTAAAGTAAATTTGTTGTTTATCATCTACACGTTTGAATATCATACTTTGCTCATTACAAGTAATAAAATGTGGGAATAGTGTTCTTAAGATAAGAAGATCTATTCATGCAAGTAGAGACAACCCATGTGGAATATGTAGATCTTGATACTTTCTTCTAAAAAGAATACACGAGATCAAAAAGAATGTTTATAGATAAAAGCTACCATTAAACTATTGTCACATACAAAAGATGGATCGAGAGGTTATAACCATCAGTTTCTAGTATTCATTTGAACACATTAAAATGAAGATTAGTATAGATAATTGATCCATTGATGGTTAATTACTTATAGGTAGTGAGCTTCTAGTTAATTACTTATGCGGTTTAGTTACATACTTCATGATATTTGGTCCATCAACATGTCTGAGAAGAAAGGATCGGTAACAGCCTCTTTAGCTGATCCATACTTCTCCATCCGCTTCTTCAGTGACCGTAGTTCTCTTTCGTCTTTTGAAGAGCGTTCCTAAAACATAGACACACAAGCGAAATGAGTTTCAATAGACTTCTCTACGTTGGGGCAACTAAGACTTAGTTATGTATCCTGCAAACTTACGAATGACTTCTTGGTAAGTACGATATCCACGAGATAGATTAGCCAGAGAACATTTGTTCGAGAGAAGCTGTTGTGATAAAGCAGAAAGGACAAACATAGTGATTCTTGCAATTAGCAAATCATTTAGGCACACTTTAATTTAATTGCTTAGTGATCAGACTGTAGTCTCATGCTTTTTAGAGAGGAAGATAATGTTGTTGCTCATTATTCTAGTCTAATCTGCAGATATTTTCAAATCAACAACGTAAAAATTGAATGAAGACATGAAAATGTTACACTTACCTTCCTTCCCAATAATCTTCAGTAACTGCCTTCATTTTTCTGTA
This sequence comes from Lepidium aucheri, assembly GCA_900406435.1. Taxonomy (NCBI): domain Eukaryota; kingdom Viridiplantae; phylum Streptophyta; class Magnoliopsida; order Brassicales; family Brassicaceae; genus Lepidium; species Lepidium aucheri. Next base: position 16,124 of record OVBA01003112.1, on the reverse strand, counting down.
AGTTTCCGACTGCATGATGGTATTATTAAAGCTTTAACAAATAATTAATTTTCATAGCTCTTGAATTAGCTAAGAGCTTAGATAAAGTTCCTTACTTGTTTATCTCCTTTTGGTCCTTTGAAAAGGTATGGATCAGAAGTAAGGTCCAGAAAAAGTATTTTTTCACCTGAGCACAATAGTACCATGAGCAATAGTTGGTTTACAGAGTTAGGGATTGACTTCGTGGTTTACATTATAACGCAGTACTGAGAACCAGAAACTTACCTGTATTGATTCTTGAAAGAGTAAAGTCGATGATGGATATCTGTACTCCAAAAGATTTAATGCTAACTTGTTTCCCCTCGAGAGTAAAAGACAGAGTATCTGAGTTATTACGACTGAGAAGAATGTTTCCCCTGAAAGAGAAAAGAAAAGAAGACGTTCAAGCGACGACTAGTAAGTAGTTAAACTATACAAAATCAAACATTAATGTTACCAGTGCAGGTCTCTGTGCTCGAACTCAAAGGCAGCTTCAGCAACAGCCAGGCCAACCGTGACCTTATATGTGAAACAGAATGCCATTAAAAAAAGTTATCATGTTCTCAATTTCTGTTAAAGCAAACTGAGCCGATAACTTACCTGAACCAATAAGCTCCGTGCTTCCTCAAAGTTCAAAAGAACAAATCTTTCAAGGTCTTGGCCACCATGTTCCAGAACAAACATGACATAACACTAGAAGCAAACACACAGAAAATGAATATTGCTTGTACAGATTTTACACCATCCTACATAAACAGACCTTTTGGATATCTAATGGAGTGATAAGAATCTAACTTGTTTTTCTGGGAAATCTGGGTAATCATTCTCAGAACCAATTTCTGCATCCCATTCTTCCCATGCTTTTATCAGAATAGGGTCATACGGACCTTGGCATACTTCTATACTGTAACAACATTATGACCACAGGTTAGTAAACAATGAAGAACATAAGTTTGGTTGAAGATTTATAAGACAAACCGAACAGACAGCTCATTCTAGTTCCTGAGAAGACGTACTCTTGAGTTTTTATGAACGATGGGCACAAATTCTGAGCTTCAGTCTCACAATCTCTCAGTTGATTAAGAGTCCATGAGAGTATCACTTCCTCAAGTAATTCATCAGCTCTCTGCAGCATATTAACATGAATTAAGATGTCATTTATCATATAGATAGTATTTTTTTGTTATGCTGCAAGTCTTTGCATTACATTTCATAACTCATCCAGAGAACATATGGTGTAAAAAAATGCATGCCATTCCCTAAGCATCACTACATTTTCTAGAGAAGAATATACTGTGTTTTTCTCTACAAAGAATTAAACCTAAATTTACGCTTGCTGGCTCTCCAATATTTCCCCTCATGCTAAAATTGATCATCTCACTACTAGAAGTTATAGTCTCAAACCATCAAACAGAAGTGAGACAAGAAAAATACCTTCTGTACTTCTCCATTAACCCTGAAGTCTCCATCAATTGGAACTATTTTACAGACACTACGACCAGCCTGAAAAGCCTCCCCATATGTACCTTCACCAATCTTGACAATGCTTTCTGGTTCACTGCAATGATTGAGTTATATTTATAAATGGGTCAAGTTAAACTCAATGAAATAAGAACAGTACGTCACATCTTCTAACCGAGATTTACCAAAGTATCAACCAAAATGCACAACGTTTCTAAGAAAATACACCAAAACACTAGACAAAGATGCTAGAACATAAAATATCATCACTAGATCCATACCAGAATTTAGAGAATGCTTTCATGAAGTTTACGGGTTGTATCTGTCCACAGGCTGACAATAGATCTAGAAATGACTTCTCATAATGTAGTTGTGTGGAAATCGGATCAGATGACAAAGAGAGTCGCTTCAGCTCATCTTCAAGGTCGATTTCTTCCATCTTGACTTTTGTAGCAGGCATATCTTTAGCAGCTAAGTTGTCATCGCAACTTGGGATAAGCCGGAAAACTGGGGTTTTTAGGGCCAATGAATCAATTCCATCGTTATCACATATTGACTCCTGGGGTGTGGCTGAGGTTTCAAGAATCTTTGAGAGTGTGCTCGAAGGACCACAAGTATGATTTAACTTCTTATGGATCAGCCATTTTTCTAATCTTGTGGACAGATGAGGTATCTCAGGAACAACTTGTTCACCCATGGTCCAGGTACTAGATTTCTTGGGAGAGGGACTCTCTTCCAGAAGCTCAAAAGCATCAATATCACGAAAGTAATCCTTCTCTTTCTGCAGGTCTGGAGCTTTAACAACTTTTCCCTGAGAGTTTGAAAAGATAATGTTTTTATAATTTCCCAAGAGAAAAGTACAATCTGAAGAACACACATTTTAACCATCTTTCAGGAGACAACGAGAATCCGGAGACAAAAAAATGTTATAGTTTTGAAAACACTAGACTTCATATCAAAACCACATAAGTCACTGAAATAAGATAGATATAGATACATCTAAGCCTACCTTTGGAATAGCAGGTTTTTTCTTCCTGGCTGGCTTATTCTGAGGCTGATTCTTGACATAAGCGCTCACTACGATACTCTCCCTTCCTCTGTCACAAACACCAAAAATAAATCATGAGCCATTTCCTTTTCCGTCAACAAGCCTTACATCAATCTACTTCAATAAAATATCGTTCACACTTCTTGACATTTCATCGAAAAAGTGGTAGGCAGTAATTTCATATCTTAAGAAGTGAATCGAATAGACGACACAGAAAACAAAACAAAATTTTTTTTTGTAGCAACAAGCAAAGAGCCAGATTCAGAAGAAAAACCAAATTAGGGTTATGCTCAGAATTTACACCTGGTGGAAAGGGAACGAGTCCAGCTGTCTCTCTTCGGGCCATTGATTAAAGTAGTACGAATACCTTTCACAGCCCAGCCTCTAATTTGAGATACACAGAAAAAGAAGATTCTCAGTTACAGAGCCCAAATAACCACATAAAGATTTCAAATTTTTGGCAGAAGCAGAAAAACAAAAGGAAGGGTTTTGAAAATTACAACTTTGCAGGTTCGATAGGCTTATCAGGTCTCTCTCGTATTTGATACACGGCTTCCATCTTCGGTACAGTTCCGAATCCATCTTCGTCTTCTTCCCCGGATTTAATGATCTCTGACCAAAGATCATCTGCTAAAAAACACGAACTTTTACACATTATACAACTTTGGAAACACAGAAAACAACATTTAAAACCAACCCAAAAACAAAATAAAGATCAACTCAAATGATTCACCTCTCTGAGCCATTTTAGGTTAGAAGAAATTCAAATCACGACTCTAAACAGTCACCGAGAGAGAGTGCGAGAGAGAAATGTCGATTTGAATAAAAGTTCTGGACCGGCAAGGCGGGAGAAATTCATGGGTATAATTAAAATCTTTATTGGGCTTTAAAGCCTTTTAAAGGCGCAAGACTTGTATATCCGTGTTTTTTTTTACATTTAGGTCCAAATTTTGTTAAAATTTCTTCTATAAGTACAGTAATATAGAAAGAATTCAATTACAACCCAGAAAATTTTATATTTCTGTTTTTAAACCGGGTTTCAGACCGAACCAAATGATTAATAATGGTATTGTAAAAGTATGCATTTGAAGATAAATAAACGATTAAAAATGGAAAAAAAGCTTTTCAATTTGTTGGTATTTCTCTTTCAAAGAGACGACGATGAACAAAGATTAAGCAACATGTGTTTTTGATTGCTTCACAAGTCAAACCCATTTCTAGATGACTATAACTTCTCTAAACATTGTTAACAAAAAAAAATCTGACACTTCAATATTTGGATCCAAACTTTTGGTCCTCTACTTCTAGATTGGTTTTACAATGTCTCTTACGTCAACGTTCCAATAAGATAAATACTCTGCGATAGTGTAGATTATGAGATGTAATTTGCAATGCAAGCTGCTTTGTTTCTCTCTCTCTCTCTCTCTCTCTCTCTCTCTCTCTCTCTCTCTCTCTCTCTCTCTCTCTCTCTCTCTCTCTCTCTCTCTCTCTTTCTCTCTCTCTCTCTCTCTCTCTCTCTCTCTCTCTCTCTCTCTCTCTCTCTCTCTCACCACCTAAATTAAAGAACAATTAAATTTGGTAAAAAGAGTGAAATTTTCAATCACCTAACACTTGATTACTCCATTTCTTCTTCCTTCTCTTATTCCCTTCCACCAGACCTCACTGTCTAAGTTTTATTCTTTAAGAACATACAAAAACTCTGTTTCTTCTGTTTCATCTAAAAGGTCTTGTCTTTTTTCTTTGAGGAGTTTTTATCTTGTGAAGCTTCAACCATAGAGGTAATACTCTTTCAATTCTTCATCTATTTGCTTTGTCTCTCTATCATCATTGCTTGTTAGATGCATCTTCTAAATGGATAATGAAGATGTTAATGATTACTGCATTCTGTTATTCTCTTGCCTTCTTGGGTTTTTAGCTACTTAGTGGTCCTTTTTTGTATAATATGGGACCACTAAACCAACTTGGAGTCTCTTCATTATCAATCCCACAACAAATTTTTCATGTTGTTCCTTTCTGAAATTTACTTCCTTATCTAATTCCCTGGACTGGTCATATTTACATTTTGATGATTTAGAATCAGGAATATTGGAAAGGAAATATGTCGGGACTTAAGATTTGGCAAGCAACTGTGATCGCCATTGCGTTGTTCATCATAGCCATACTCTCAGTTCTTTCAATTTGTCTCATTTTGAAAAAGAAATCAATAAGATCCAAAACTTCAAGTCTTCCCATCATCCAGACCCCAGTGGTATCTAAAGAGATCAAGGAAGTAAGAATGGAGCATGGCTCAACGAGTAGTAACTTTGATCCTCAGGACGAGAACAGCATTGAATCTGACAAGTTCTTGCTTAATTTGGATATGGAGAGGAATAGAGAGAATGATTTGAGTAGTAACATGTTTTGTTCTGGAAAAGAGGATTCTCTGTGTGTTGCAAACCGGTCTTCTTCATCATTGTATGAAATGGCAACACCATCACCATCACCTCTTACTGGTTTACCTGAGTCACACCTTGGATGGGGCCATTGGTTTACTCTGAGAGATCTTGAAATAGCAACAAACAGATTCTCAAAGGAGAATGTTATTGGTGAAGGAGGATATGGAGTTGTATACCGAGGAGAGTTGATAAATGGGACTCAGGTCGCCGTGAAAAAGATCCTGAACCACTTGTGAGTTATAGTCTCAGAGAAATATTCTCTCTCTTTTGATTTGGTTTCTTTTGTTGATTATACTTGATTTCTGATCTTGTAGGGGACAAGCTGAGAAAGAGTTTAGAGTAGAGGTTGATGCTATAGGTCATGTGCGTCACAAGAATTTGGTACGTCTTCTAGGATACTGCATTGAAGGCACACACAGGTATATAAAAAATCGAATCTTCTGTCATGTATAGAGAGAAAAAGAAAGTAACTTTAGTGAGTTTATTATTGCTATTAGGATATTGGTTTATGAGTATATGAATAATGGGAACCTTGAAGAATGGCTTCATGGAGCAATGACACATCATGGATATCTAACTTGGGAGGCTAGAATGAAAGTTCTCATCTGCACATCCAAAGCGTAAATAAGCAGAACATTCCTTGTTTCTTCTTAGTTTTTCACATTTGTTCTGCTAAAAGTGATTGTTTTGTTTTTCTTGTGTAGTCTTGCGTATCTACACGAAGCAATCGAGCCAAAAGTAGTCCACAGAGACATCAAGTCGAGCAATATATTGATTGATGATAGATTCAACGCAAAAATTTCTGATTTTGGCCTAGCTAAGTTGCTTGGAGATGGGAAAAGCCATGTGACTACTCGAGTGATGGGAACATTTGGGTAAGTTTAAGCAATCTCATGAGTATTAACAGCTATCTCATGAATTTCTGAGCCATGTTTTTGTTTGAGTATTGCAGGTATGTTGCTCCCGAGTATGCGAATACAGGACTTTTGAATGAAAAGAGTGATGTGTACAGCTTTGGTGTTTTGGTCTTAGAAGCAATAACAGGAAGAGATCCTGTGGATTATGCACGCCCTGCTAATGAGGTAGATAAACTATTGGTAGATTAAATGGATTAATGTTGAGACTCATTAAAATTTGTGTTGCAGGTGAATCTAGTTGAGTGGTTGAAGATGATGGTAGGATCAAAGAGATTGGAAGAAGTAATTGATCCAAACATTGCAGTAAAGCCAGCAACGCGGGCATTGAAACGAGTACTCCTTACGGCACTTAGATGCATTGATCCTGATTCTGAAAAGAGACCTAAAATGAGCCAAGTTGTGCGTATGCTAGAGTCTGAGGAACATCCCATACCAAGAGAGGTCAGTGGAATTGCTTTATCACCTTTTTCTCGATGGGACTAGATAAGTGTTGAGAACTTGTATCATTAGTAAGAATTCAACTTACAGGAGCGGAGAATGCGCAGAACGCCAGAAGAAAACTCAGATACTGATAGAAGCACACCGGCTTCAAGATCACAAAGCAGGAGACTGTAATAATCAGAATACCATTAGAAAACAGAGACTTTGCTTTGGCGTTACGTGTTTTCTGTTCTTTGAAAGTTGGTGCATCTTCTTCTTTTTTTGCGGATTTTTTTTTTCTTTATTCCTGTTGTGTTGAATGAACCGATGGTAGAGAAGAATTTAAATATATATATGTATGATATATGAGAATATATACATAGTCACATAGACATGTTTGTATATGGAACTAAATTCTTGAAACCCAAATATTTGTATAATAGATTGGTTGTGCACAGCGAGTGTTGTTTTACCACACACAAAGTATCAAATGAGAATACACTTTTGAAAATTTCTTGTACATTTTATTAAGGAGTCTGACCGTTTGTTTACATTTACACTTGCCACAATTGGTGATTTGGTATTCAGAGAACTTTGCATTTTCTTATTCAGAAAGAGAGATGAAGAACGGGAATAACACACACTCACACACAAAGACACTCACAGACAATCCTGTCAATCTTCAGCTCCAAGTTTTTGTTCTGTTTTCAAACCTGAAGAAGAGATCAAACGTGTGATTGGTTATGCATCTGGTAACATGATGCAGTCAATGGCTCGTTTGCATATTCCCGTCATAGTTGCTTCTGGTCCATAAACCTGCAATTATCAACCTTATGAGAATTTCGTACACCACTTTTCAAAGGTACGAGTCTTATTCACATTGTTGTTGCTTTTCCATAAGTAGTTTGTGTTACCTCAAGAGGAACGCCGAGTTCCTCTCCCAGAGCTCGCATTCTAGCCAAACCAGTCTGATAATTTGGTCCACCTCTTCTTACGTAAATGTGCATTCTTGAAGCTTTCAACCTTGTTTCCTGCTCATGGCACACAAAAAAAAAACCATTACAATTCGCTAGCATCAATTCATCCAAAGGCATTTCTCTCATCTACACCAAAATGCAGTAGCAACTGTTCACTAAATGTTGTTAGAAAAGTACCTTCTCTCTTAGAGCTCGGATGATACCGTTAAAGGTAGCTGCCACATCAGTGAAATTGGCAATGCCTCCTCCAATTAAAAGAGCTCGTTTACGCCCATCAGGATCAACAGTAGCACACTGAGAAATCATGAAAATATGATCCGTGAATCTCTAGATTTTTATAAACAGTTAAGCGAAAACAGATACTTTTTTGCCATGACTTACATCAATGACAACTCTTGCGTATTGTAACACCTCTTCCTCATTAGGTGCTCCACTATACTCTGCGTAGTTACCAAGCTCTGATGCATAACCTAAATCCCCAACCTTTTCACAAAGCAGATACGGACAATAAAAAGAATAATTAATGTGAGCATTTCCAAAATGTTAGAGTTAATTTGTGAATTCTGAATTCCAAGGAGCAAGACTCCAAATATGGTAAGAGTATCTTTTTCCTTAAGAATATCAAAGGTTTCAAAAGTGCAATGGTTGTGACTCACTGTATCAGCATATATGACGCTAGCACCACCTCCAGCTACCATCGTCCAAATGCGGCCTTTAGGATTCAAAACCGTGAACTTCAAAGAAGCACTTGTCTGCAATAAGTAACAAACAGCTGCATGATAAGTAACTTTACAATTTTGAGATGCAAAAGTGGAGCCTTAATAAAAGCTGGCTGCTTAAACCTTCTCATCTAAACCATGGATGAAGCTCTCCGTTGGACTGAGGACCCTCCCAAATGGCAGAGGAAAGTGAATGTCCCCCCACCTGAATTGATAAAGCTTATCAATCGTATGAGTTTCCACAGAAAAATGAATTGATATCTCTCAGTAAGGGATTAAGAGATGTTAGATATACTTGTTAAAATTCTTGAAGGCAGCTGTGTCGTCCAATTCTCCCCTCATATCCAATGGAAAGGGCTCTCCATCGACCAGTGTAAAAGGATTCATCTCCATAAAAGTGAAATCCAAATCTTCAAAGAAAATCACAAATAGTGATAATAAGCCAATGTCCTTAAGAGATTCCGTTAACAGAGCTCTTGGTCTTACACTAAAGCTTGAAAGTCAAGAAGTGGCCTAATTTCATATATCCATACCTTGAAATACAGCAAACGCACCCATTATGAAGTTGCCGATTTTAGCTCTAACCTGAAATGGATAGAAGCCTTTGTTAGAGCAGGCTTAGCATAGGTTGAAACAACCTAATAATCTCTTTTGAAAAGATTCAAGTAGTGAGCAGCCTTATATTCAATATAAAAGATCTTTATATATGCATAATAATGAAAGTATAACATACAAAAAGCAAAAACTTTATGCACATCTAAACCAGTATTTGGGTTTGTAGAGGAAAGATAGTTACACGGTGTCACTGGCTTACTCAGAATCTTCCATAATCAGAGAATGCACAGAAACTGACCTCAAGAGGAAGTGTTGCTATCAATGGAGCACATACTTCTTGTGTCATTGACTTCTCTGCCGGAAGAAATATAGTCTTCACCTGTTGATACCAGAAACCAAGTTCTCAAGTGAACAACTTTTTATACTATTCGAAGAAATGAGTAAGAAAGGAGGATGCATAAAAACAAGAAAGAACCAAAAAAGTAAGTACTTTGTCCCAGTTCTCTTCTATTTCAATGCCACCACATTCAGAGAAGCTTATAGTGCAGCCAAGCCTATCAGATACTATAGAAAGGTAGTATTCTTGATCATGAGGCACGAAGGGTTCCACAATGAATGTAGTGATGGGGGCTTTACAGCCACTCATCTCGACCTGCAACTCATAAAAACAAAACATCAATATTACAAGTTTAACGGCCCGTTCTATTACTCTTGGTTACGATGAGTCACCTCAGTGCCGAGGCGGGCTTTGACAAACTCTGCAACTTCAGCAAGATCCAGCTTAAGAGCTACCAAGCCACTTTTCCCGCGTTTTCCAAACAGCATATCAGGCTTTACAACTAGCTTTGTGGACGATAACCATGACTCCTGGTTGGTCAACTCAGTGAAATCCGTAGATTCTGTCACCTAAAGGTACAGACAGTAGAAGAATTACCCATCAGTCTCTTATTCCAAATCAGTCTCATTTAACGATCATACGAACACAAAAATTTTAAGAGGTCCGTTTGAATTTTGCTGGAACTATCTAAATTTACGCAATTGAATCCGTAACATCAGGAATAAGAAACAAAACTAAAATTCGGGAGGGTGACCTGAGCAGAGCGAATCTGCAGGTCAATGTTAGCAAGACGCTTCAAATGTTCCTTGAGAAGTCTCTTGGAATCATACTCTCTGATCTTCTTCCTCGCCATTGAATTTCAAGCCAAACCAATAAACCTAAGAAAATAGAGGGAAGCCCACAATCTGAAACAGAGACAGTAAAAGAAATCACAGTGATCGTCTTCAACACTTAAATCACGGAAAGTCCTTTTTTTTTTCTCCGCCGAAATTAGTTAAGGAAAAAAGGTGAGAACTTTAGAGACGATAAGGTCGAAGAAGTTAGGTAAGAAATGATCTCTCACCAAGACAACACAACGTCGACTCAAACCAGAAGAGACGCTGACGTTGACGTGTACATAAAGTCAACCTACCCACCCCGCCTAAACCTTTATTCCCTTTCTCCGATAACCAACCGGTACGGTTCGGTTCAACACAATCTAATTCGATCTTGAAGCAATTACTGGGGGCGTCAATCCGCTGCACACAAAACCAGAGGACTCAAACTTTCACTCTTCTTCCACTTAAAGCAGCTTCGAAGTTTCAACATGTTAGCTATAATCCCTGAGGAATCATCCTCATGTCTCTCTCCAATTGCTTGCTTCCCTTTTCTCAATCAGCGAAGGCTCCTTTGGCTTCCAGCTGCTCTTGCCATCTGGCTGCCTCTTATTCTAATTTTCCAGTAAGCACACATGTTATTCGCTGTACCTTTCCTCAACTTTCATGCTTTCGTTTTATCAAAAGATCAAAACTTTGACAAATAAAGATAATTATTTTTCCTTAGTTCTTACCAGATATCGTATATGATGTGCTATGCCTCTGAATCTGAGCTTACTATTATTGATTTCAGTAATTGATTGGAAAGCTTGATCTCTGCTTCAGTTGTTGAAATTCGAGTTCTTTCTTTGGTGTGAGTAGGTTTCGTCAAGAGACTATGGTTTCTCGGGAAATGGGAGCCTTGTTATTAGCGTAAAAGGTTCGAATTTCTGCCGGAGATTCTGTGGGTTGAAGTTATGGATACTTCAGAGCTTGAATATTAGACAAGGCAGCCACAGAAACTCTCAGCTTGTAAAGGAGCTTAAAACACGCTCAGAGCACACTTCACTCAGCGATGAACGAGGACTAGGTCTAAGAAAGGAGTCCTTTTAACATCTCCTGTCTTCAGTTGATACGTCCTTTTGCACTCCCTAATTAAAATGTAATGCAGGTTTTGCTGAAGAAACAGGAGCTGCAGGATTACAACCAGAAGAGAATGTTCTTGGATCTAATTTGAGTCATGGTTCTCACAAAGTTGGAGATTTACCACCTGTGCCGAAACAATTCTCGGACGGTCTTTCAGATGTTCTAGGAGGGAGCTCGCTTTGCATTGTTGTCGTCGGAGCTACTGGTGAACTAGCAAGAGGAAAAATTTTCCCTGCATTATTTGCTTTGTTTTATAGCGGCTACCTTCCTGAGGTAGGGTTTTTGTGCTCATAAACAAGATAATCTTCAATAGCAATTCTACAGTTTTGTTGGGTTAGTGTTCTTGATTGGTCTTCATTGTCAACAGAATGTTGCTATATTTGGGTTTTCAAGAAAAAACTTGACAGATGAAGACCTCAGATCCATCATTGCATCAAATCTGACTTGCCGTGTTGATCAGCAGTATGTATATTTCTTATTCCTATATTAAAATTGGTAGGTATGATATATGCTGCTGTGCTAGCTAAAGAATGATGCTAAATTTCCAGGGAGAATTGTGGGGATAAGATGGATGCGTTTCTTAGTAGGACATACTATATCAATGGAGGTTATAATAATAGGGACGGGATGTCCCGACTTGCTGAGAGAATGACACAGATTGAGGTTCCTGAGACTATTATATGTTGTACTAGTAGCAGTCCACTTTGTATGTTTACACATTTAGAACAGAGAAGCAAGATAAACGCTAATACATTAGCAGCTTTTCTACTTCAGGGAGAATCAAAAGCGAATAGGATCTTTTACCTCTCAGTACCTCAAGAAGCTCTTGAGGACGTGGCATGCACCATTGCAGATAAAGCTCAGGCACCACAAGGTTGGACTCGTATAGTTGTTGAGAAACCTTTTGGATTCAACTCACATTCGTCTCATCAGTTGACAAAGTTACTTCTCTCTAAGCTTGAAGAGAAACAAATCTACAGGTCCTTCCTTTTGATCAAGTTTCTTTTTGCTTGCACAGCTCTCTGAGTTCAACTTTCTTCATAACTTCTGTGTATCCCCATTTCAGGATAGATCACATGTTGGGAAGAAACCTCATTGAAAATCTGACAGTGTTGAGGTTTTCAAATATAGTTTTTGAACCACTGTGGAACAGAAAGTACATACGCAATGTACAGGTAACGTATTTTCCTTGTGATTGTTTATATTTATGTATGCGTACCTGAAACTTTCCTCTTCCACATTCTTGTTTGTTCACTCTGTATACAAACGATGTTTCCAGGTTATTGTATCAGAATCCATTGCGCAAACAAAAAAGTAAGGCACAACAGTTCTTTTTTCAGTATTTCTGTGCATGTAAAAGTAAATGGTACTGGTTTTACATATTTACATTACCTAAAAATGTTTATTCCTACTGGTTATTTTTAGGTACTCTGACGGATATGGAATAATACGGGACATAGTTCATAGCCATATACTTCAGACAATTGCATTACTTGCGATGGAACCTCCAATAAGTCTTGATGGTGAAGATATCCGGAATGAAAAGGTCAGCATGAACTAGCAAAGAACAAAATCATCTAGTGATGTATAAAGTAGTGTAATTTTGTTCTGTCAAATGACCTGGGGACAAACCTGCTTCTTTAGGTGAAGGTTTTGAGGTCAATACGCAAACTAGACCCGCGTGATGTCATTCTTGGCCAGTATAAATCCAGTTCCAAAGACAAGAACGGTGTAGGCCCTACATATTGTGCTGCAGCCTTGTATATTGATAATGCACGTTGGGATGGTGTACCTTTCCTGATAAGAGTTGGAACAGGCCTCATTAAACACAGGTAAAGATGACTATTCCAACTTATGGAAAGATGTTGTTGTCATAGCAATTGATTGATGTACCTTAATGTTGAAAGGGTGGAAATTCGTGTGCAATTCCGGCATGTTCCCGGAAACCTATACCGAGAAAGTAGTGGGATAAACATAGATTTGGGGACAAATGAGATTATTCTGCGTGACGAACCTGATGAGGCCATCCTAGTGAAAATTAACAACAAAGTTCCTGGTTTAGGTCTTCAGCTAGACGCTTCTGAACTTAACCTGCTGTACAAAGACAGGCAAGTTTTGCTGTTTCACATCTGTAGGCTTCTTTCCTCTGGGAATTGGCAGTTGCTTTAGCAGCTGTGCATATCTTAACTATGGTCCTACGCGTTGTCAAAATCGGAACTTTTGCGCCTGATGGTTATTTTTGTTGGGTCAAACCTGTAGGTACAAAACCGAAATACCAGACTCATATGAACACCTAATTCATGATGTAATTGATGGAGACAATCATCTGTTCATGAGAAGCGACGAGGTAGCAGCAGCATGGAACATTCTGAGTCCGGTCCTGGACGAGATAGACAAGCACCACACAGCTCCTGAGCTGTACGAATTTGGTGGACGAGGACCAGTTGGAGCATACTATCTTTGGGCCAACCACGGCGTCCCATGGGCAGATGACTGAGGGAGACACATCAACTATCAAAGCTTTATGAACAACTGAGAATGATTCTGAATCTTTGCAATTCAGATTGTTCTTTATGGTTTTTTCGAAATGCCTAGTTTAGCTTGAAGCTGAGCCATTCCTTGTAGATTGTACATCTGAACACATGTTGCTATATGAATGTTCTTCATGGTACGGTTCCATAATAGTGTTGGAAAATTCTCTAACGCCACCCAAAGAGAAGAAAGTATAAGAGACTTTCAAGATAAGGTTACGATGGCCATCCCAACTAGAGGCAAGAATTATACCTCCTCCACTCATTTCTGCAGATTTGATACGGAAAAATAAGAAACACATTTTTTTAATAAGTTCTTCAAGAGAACGAATCTAATGGTTGGTGGAGAGTACTCATCATCATATCTTTAATCAAAAAATAGTACTCATCACATCGCTATCTAAACCTACAGTAGACAAATGAAATACGAGAGAGACTCTCAAGTACAGACGTTGACTATTAATCCGAACTCTTCGCGACTCTTTAAACTTCCCCCTGTTTCACGTCACTGAAACTAATAAAACTCCAAAAATATCCTCTGAAAAATCAGAAAGGTTACACAAATCCTGGAGTTCGTGAAAGATAATTCGATGGAGGACGGAACCAAGCAAATCAATCCCCTTCTCACTCCATTCTCGATGACAAACTTCAATCTTACTCACAGGTTCTTTCATCGTAACATCATCCAGACACACTCGGTGTTTAATGACATTCATTTCTCTAATATCTCTCGGAAATTTCTGAATCTAATTCCAGAATAGTTATGGCGCCGATGGCGAGAATGAGATCATACGGTAACATTCCACAACCTAACGCCGCCTTGTACTACTCTCAGAGAACAACTAAGGGAGGTCTTCTCATTAGCGAAGCTACCGGAGTCTCCGAAACCGCCATGGGGTAAGTCTGTTGAAAAAGTTGACTTTTATGGGTTCTGATATTGACTTTTTCCTCTGCAAAAGGTATCAAAACATGCCAGGGATATGGAAGAAAGAACAAATAGAAGCATGGAAGCCCATCGTCGACGCCGTTCACTCTTACGGTGGCGTTTTCTTCTGCCAGCTTTGGCATGCCGGTCGTGTTTCTCATCGAGGTTCATACAATCATACAAAACCCTTTAGAGTTTGAAATTGCTAGTCTTAGTATGTACATCTGAGATTGAGCAGTGTTGACTTTATTTAGTGCAAATATATGTAGATTGTCAGCCAAATGGGGAAGCTCCGGTCTCTTCTTCGGATAAGCTACTCACCGGTTCATATCCATCTAACGAGTTTACTCCTCCGAGACGGCTAAGAACTGACGAAATCGCCACCGTTGTTAACGATTTCCGTCAGGCGGCACGAAATGCAATCGAAGCTGGTAAAAAAAAAATCCAGTTTTTCGAATCCAATCTCAGATTTTGAAATTGGTTCAGTTAAACCCATGAAAAAAGTTTCCTTTTTTTTTCCAGGTTTCGATGGAGTGGAGATCCATGGAGCACACGGGTACTTAATCGATCAATTTATGAAAGACTCCGTCAACGATAGAACCGATCATTATGGAGGATCTCTTGAGAATCGATGTAGATTCGCTCTTGAAGTAATCGAAGCAGTTTCAAACGAGATTGGACCTGATCGCGTCGGAATTAGACTCTCTCCCTTCGCTGACTACATGGAATCCGGTGATTCAGACCCAAAAAGACTAGGGATTTACATGGCCGAATCTCTAAACAAATTCAAAATCCTCTACTGCCACATGGTTGAGCCAAGAATGAAAACAGCCGGTGAGATTTTCGAATCCACAGAATCACTTACTCCTATGAGAAAAGCTTTCAAAGGAACGTTCATCGTCGCTGGAGGTTATACAAGAGAAGACGGAATCAAAGCGGTGGAGGAAGGAAGAACCGATCTTGTAGCGTACGGACGACTGTTTTTGGCTAATCCAGATTTGCCCAAAAGATTCAAGTTCGATGCGCCGCTAAATAAGTACGACAGACCAACTTTCTACACTTCTGATCCGGTCGTTGGTTACACTGATTACCCTTTTCTCGACACAAAGAATCAATAAGAACGTCGTCTTCTGTTATAACTACTTCTTTGGAATGTATTGGGCTTTATGGATTATAGATTATTCAAGAGTGTATTTTTTAAAATACGCTAATTGTATAAAATATCTTTTATGTTTGTTCTTGTTAAAAATACCTAGGGGTATAGGTGAAAAGACGGTTTTGTTCTTCTGGTTAATTAGAAAAAATTTGCCTGAAGAACGTGACCAAATGGCTGACCAAAGACTTGATTTGTAATTCTATAAAAAATAGGACTCAAGCAATTAAGTTGCTGGTAAAAAAACTATAAGTAAAGAATTAGTAAAAGAAAAATAGTTTGAGGTCAAAGATAGAGGAAACGAATTCAAAGTAATTGGGTAAACACTGTGCTTCCTCGGAGAGACAGAGAGAGAGAGAGAGAGAGAGAAGGGGTTGGGTAAATCATATTCGAAGACTAAAAGGGTTCGGTAAATCGATCTGAAGATGAATCACTGATGGAGACAAGGTAACACTGTTGGGAAATCAAATGAAGAAGAAAATGAACAGTACCATGGACATAATAAAATTTGTCCATATNCATATGAAATAAATTGTCTATATGGACAACATTTTGTACAATATATGTCCCTCTCAATTATGTCCATGAAGGAGACATACTAATATACATTTTAAAATATGTCCGTCTGAAAATATTATCTATATAGACACAAGAACATTTTAAATTATTTCTTGTCTATGTGATATAT
>OVBA01003111.1:0-29931 GCA_900406435.1 Lepidium aucheri | reverse complement strand
TGTATCTATATATATATATTGTATTTAATATTATGAAATTGGAGAAATAAATAAATATTTGAAATATAAAGAGTGAGAAAGAGAGATATGAGAGAGAGAATTCAAGAATCAAATCTCTACACCTTGTGATTTATGTGGAGCTATGGTGCTCTTTATATAGGTTTTACAAGAGAAGTAACATTTGTCCATTGACTCAACAAATGTTGATGAATCAATCTAACACTTGTCAAACTTTATAACATCTGTCATTTTTCATATTTGTGATGGATGTTACAAATTATTGTGGGCCTTAATGATAATTATACAATACAATAATAAGGCCCATGAGAATGATTGTTAATCTGAATATATGTCGGCCTTTTTACACTTATATATACGTCAATATAGATGTAAGTATAGGTGATATATACTGCAGAGCAAATAACAATCGAGTTCTGCAAAACTAGAGATAGAGATAAGATAGAGAGAGAAACGTAAAGATTCATCTTCTTTGAGCTGAGAGCTAAAGAATTGAGCTTAGGTTTCACGATACTTCATTGAAGGATAATCAAGCCTCTTCGATTCAGCTTTAACCTCTGTACATTCTTTCTTCTTAATCTTCTGATTCTTTTAATTGCTGAGCTCAAACTGTTGCGTGATTCACCTCTAAGCTTCCGTGACAAAGATTAGAGGACAGAGGATACTCTGAGAGATATCACCATTAACAGATCTTCACGGAGATTGTGGCGACCTAATCTCTTAAGTTCAGAAGCTCAAGCTTCGCCTTTGTAATTCGTGTTTCATCTTTTCTGGTTTTGTTTCAAGATTTGTTATCGACTTCTCTTTATAACAATCTTAAGAGATTAAGCGGTAATTGAAGATCTTTAAAGATGACGAAGAATCCAACGATTCCAAATATGTCAAAACTGCAACCACTCACTGGTTCTAATTATCGAAGATGGGCTGAAGAACTACTGTTCTTCTTCCTAGAGATTGGACTTGAACATGTTCTTGTGGTAGACTCATCAAGCACTGTATTGTCAGACTCAACCGGGAAGGATGAAGATAAAGACTCCAAGGTAAAACGTGGAGGTTCTCTAGAAGATCATAACCGGACCTGTAGAGGATACATTCCGAAGAATCTATCGGAGAAACTATTTGACATCTATGTCAACTTTGAATCAGCTAAAGATATTTGGATCAATTTAAAGAAGAAGTATGGGGTTGAAGATGAAGGAAAAAAGTAGTATATCACTTCAAAGTGGACAACCTTCATGATAAGAGAAGATAAATCCATTCTTTATCATTTACATGACTACGAGGCCATAGTGTCCAGAATCCAAGCAGAGGGGATGCAAATTAACGATCAACTTGCAGCATTTGTGTTAATTGACAAACTGCCACCTTCTTGGAACGATTACAGGTCCAAGCTGAAGCATGAGAAGAAGAAAATGAGTATGGATGAGCTTATTTCTGATATTATGATAGAAGATGCTAACAGGACTTATGCGGGTAAATCATTTGTTCCTGATTCCCTGAATACTAATGTAAATCTGGTTGAAAGTCCTGAAGGTTTGAACAAGAACAAATCAAAAGGAACCACGAAAAAGAAGTTCAAGAACTCAGCAAATAAATCCATGGAGTTTAAAAAGAAGTTGAAGTGCTGGAACTGCAATAAACCAGGACATAAGAAACAAGACTGTAACCTAGCACCTCAAAAGAAGGACAAAGCAAAGCAGGATGTGACAGAAAACCTGGTAGCAATAGTTACTGAAGTGAACAACACGACAGACAAGGTAGAGTGGATTGTGGATTCTGGCTCAACTCGACACATTTTGTAATCAAAAGAATCTGTTCAAGAAGCTGACAGAAACAGAAGACAACAATGTGTTTCTGGGTGATGCAAGTGCACTGCAGGTATTAGGTATTGGTGAGGTAGATCTTAAGATGTCATCTGGTAGAGTTCTCACTTTAACTAAAGTCTTGTATGTCACAACCATGCAAAGAAATCTTATTTCTAGTGCTCTCTTGATGCGAGCTGGTATTAAGCAAACTGTAGAATCGGGTAGAATGGTTTTGTCTAAGAATGGGGTCTATGTAGGAAAAGCTTTCTGCTTTGGAAACTTGTTTGTACTTGAAACCATTAATGAAAATGTGACTGATGTTTCTGCTTACTTTGTTTGTGACTTTAATACTTGGCATGGTAGATTAGGACATCTCAACTCTAAATCTATCTTCAGGTTAAAGAAGTCAAACTTAATCTGTGATAATCTGAAGAATGATATGAACAAGTGTGAAGTCTGTATAGAAGCAAAATACTCTAGAAAACCATTCTTAAATCCAGTATCTAGATCATCAGACTTGTTGGAACTAATTCATTCTGATTTAGCAGACTTTAAGAACAGTTTGAGCAGAGGAGGTAAGAGATACTATGTAACTTTCATAGATGATTATTCAAGATTCTGCAAAGTTTACTTATTGAGCTCCAAAGATGAAACCTTTGAAGCCTTTAAGATGTTCAAAACAGAAGCTGAAAATCAACTTGATAAGAAGATCAAAAGGATTAGATCTGACAGAGGAGGTGAGTATGTGAGTGATACTTTCGATTGTTTTTGTTTAAAAGAAGGAATAATTCATGAGAAAACCGCACCTTATGCACCCCAACAGAATGGGACAGCAGAGAGGAAAAATAGAACTCTCAAAAATATGATGAATGCTATGCTTTTAAGTTCAGGATTACCAGATTCTTTGTGGGGAGAGGCGATACTCTCTGCTTGCTATGTACTGAATAAGGTTCCACATAAAGGGTTAGATTTAACACCTTATAAGCTCTGGAAAGGACATCGTCCAAACCTCTCATATTTAAGAACATGGGGTTGTTTAGCAAAGGTAGGTTTGCCAAGTTTTAAACGACTTAATGTAGGATCTAAAACTGTTAATGTTGTTTTCATTGGCTATGCAGCAAAAAGTGCATCATATCGATGTTTAACATTTGATAGTGATAATAGATTTGGTCAGATAATAGAATCTAGAGATGTAGAACTCTTTGAAAATATCTTTCCTTTTAAGGATACATTTGATAGATCTGTGAAAACTAATGTTGCTCTGAAGCGTGTGAATAGTTTTAAAGAAACAGATAATGAGTCTAGTGAACCAAGGAGAAGCAAAAGGCAGAGAACTGAGAAGGACTTTGGATCAGACTTTGTGACAAGTTTCTTGGTAACTCACAACGAGCTAAGTGAAGAGTTCGTTTGTACATTTCTTATAGAAGAAGATCCAAAAGATTTCTTTAAAGCTATGAACTCTATTGATGCTGTTTTTTTGGAAAGAAGCTATAAATAATGAATTTGATTCCATAATGTCTAATCACACTTGGAGCTGGTTGATTTGCCCAAGGGTAGCAAAGCAATGAAGTGCAGGTGGATTTTGAAAAAGAAGTTCAAATCTGATGGATCAATTGATAAATTTAAAGCAAGGCTCGTTGCTCAAGGATTCACACAGAAACAAGGAGTAGACTACTTCGATATGTATGCTCCTGTGACAAAGATAACATCAATAAGGTTACTTCTGTCTCTTGCTTCATCTCATAAACTGTTTGTTCATCAAATGGACGTTAAAACAGCGTTCTTAAATGGAGATTTAGTAGAGGAAATATATATGAACTAACCAGAAGGATTTGTTATAGAAGGTCAGGAATCAAAGGTTTGCAAACTAAAGAAATCATTGTACGGGCTTAAACAAGCACCTAAACAATGGTTTGAAAAATTTAGCAACACCTTAACTGAGAATGGTTTTGTAACGAATGAAGGTGATACTTGTTTATTTAGTAAAAGGAATGGTTTAGATTATGTGATTATCAGCTTATATGTAAATGATATGATGGTGTTAGGTACATCCATGGATATAGTTTCAGAAACAAAATCGTATCTCTGTTCTAGATTTAGTATGAAGGATCTAGAGGAGGTAGATGTTATTCTGGGAATTAAGGTTAGTAAGAAAGATGGATACTATTCGTTGTCCCAAACTCATTATATAGAGAAGATTCTTAAGAAGTTTGGATATTGGGATACAAGAATAGCTAAGACACCTTATGATTCGTCTCTACACTTGTGTAAAAATAGAAATGATAGTGTAAGACAGTCTGATTATGCAAAGTTTATCGGAAGTGTAATGTTTCTAATGAATTGCACAAGCCTGATATAGCATACGCAGTTAGCAGATTAAGTAGGTATACACAGAATCCTAGTGCAGAACATTGGGTTGCTGTAGATAGGCTGATGCAATATCTGAAAAGAACTAAGGATTGGACCCTGAACTATGATGGTTCCTCTAGTATTCTTGAAGGTTATTGCGATGCTAACTGGATAACTGACAGTGATGAAATCAATTCCACTAGTGGATTTGTTTTCACTTTAGGAGGAGGTGCCATAGCATGGAAGTCAAGTAAGCAAACATGTATAGCGAGATCCACTATGGAATCAGAGCTTATAGCACTAGAGTTGGCAGGACAGGAAGCTGAATGGCTCAGAGGTTTGCTAGCAGACTTGCCAATGTTCAACAATAAGTACTCTTCGGTGGCTTTGAGATATGATTCTCAAGCAGCAATTACAGTGGCTAATAACAAACTGTACAATGGAAAGAAGAGACATATAAGGATGAGACATAGAGTGATAAGAGGCTTACTTGAAGCCGGTGTATTATCATTGGAATATGTTAAATCAGCAAAGAACATTGCAGAGACTCTCACAAAGGGACTGTGTGGACGTTTAGTTCTGGACATAGCAAGAGAAATGGGATTAATGTGACTTAGTATGATGTTTTTCTAGGCTCCTTACTAACTGATTTGTGTGAATGAATCAGTAGTTCAAAAGGTCAAACAAAAGAAAAACATTTGGATACTTGAAAATTCTTGAAAGTGCTTGATGATACTCACAGAAGAATGAGTTCAAGTGCTTGATGATGCTTAGAGAAGAATGAGTTCAAACGTGTGTATCTTACACTTGCTAATGTATTGTATGTTGTTACAGTATGGAAATTTTAAGTGTAACACCTACGTTTAATGATTGTTTAAATCATTGTATAAAACAAATGTTATGTATTTAATATAAATGTGCGAATCACTCAACAGGTAATCTGATTCAAGTCATCAAGACATCAGATTGAATGCTCAAAATTATGTTAAAGAGGAGGAATGTGATGGATGTTACAAATTATTGTGGGCCTTAATGATAATTATACAATACAATAATAAGGCCCATGAGAATGATTGTTAATCTGAATATATGTCGGCCTCTTTACACTTATATATACGTCAATATAGATGTAAGTATAGGTGATACATACTGCAAAGCAAATAACAATCGAGTTCTACAAAACTATAGATAGAGATAAGATAGAGAGAGAAACACAAAGATTCATCTTCTTTGAGGTGAGAGCTGAAGAATTGAGCTTAGGTTTCACGATACTTCATTGAAGGATAATCAAGCCTCTTCGATTCAGCTTTAATCTCTGTTCATTCTTTGTTCTTAATCTTCTGATTCTTTTAATTGCTGAGCTCAAACTGTTGCGTGATTCACCTCTAAGCTTCCGTGACGAAGATTAGAGGACAGAGGATACTCTGAGAGATATCACCATTGACAGATCTTTACGGAGATTGTGGCGACCTGATCTCTTAAGTTCAGAAGCTCAAGCTTCGCCTCTGTAATTCGTGTTTCATCTTTTCTGGTTTCGTTTCAGGATTTGTTATCGACTTCTCTTTATAACAATATTTATAATAGATTCCACAATATACAAGCGACAAAACTACTAAAATCACATAATACTTTTTTTGGTCGGAAAAGTCACATAATACGAGGATGCAATAACTCAATTTAAAACGAGCATAATAATAGAATCATGGACATATTGTGCTTAGGTATACCTATATTTTATCAAATACGTTCGACAAAAGTGTCCAAAATCTAGAAACCTGATCTGCCAGCACTGAAAGTGGCTAGATGGGTAGATACAGCGTTATTATTTGCTAGCCCAATAGCACCTGCAGCTCCACTACTTGGAGCTCCAGCACTTTTAGCTCTAGCACTCGCAGTGTCAGCATTTGCAGTTCCAGAACTTTCTTTTTTGTCTTTGCGTTCTGTGCAAACAAATACGGCCATGGCTATAACGGAGAAGGTGGCTGCGACGGCCAACATCCCCCAAGCTAAACTGAAGTCAACAGATTGGTCGTGGATCAAAAAGGTTCTCACCATATTTTCTTGTATACTATGATTAAGTTTGAGGTTTTGGTTTCGGGTTTGAGTATGAATTTATATGCTTTTGAATCTTATTATATGAATGGAGAATATTGGCTGTATGTATCCATGAATATGATCTTATCCATATATATATAAAGAAGTGTGATCCAAATATCAAGTTGCTTGAATGTCGGTATCAGATGACTATTAGATTTTAGAATTTTCTTGTAATATTTAGTCCAATTGGAGTGACTTCTTGATTGGCAAGGCTTTTTGTTGAGCATAATGTTCTTATATGAACCAATCATATTTGAGAAATTTAAAATAGACAAATATGATTGGTTCCTACAAGAGCATTATGCTCAACAAAATGTTTTACCACTCAAGGCCAAAAAGTCTTTGGATTAAGACTTTAGCGCATGGACGATTCTTGTTTTTTTTAAGGAAAAAATAGACTTAATATAACCTATTTTAAGTCTAAGTTTGGACTTATCGGTATGTGTTTCACAGACGAAACTCATTTTTTTTTCTAAAAGAATAAGATTGATCGGTTTTTACATAGACCGATCGGTCTTTGCTTTCGAAAAAAAGTTATCCGAAAGATACAGATCGATCGGTCTTGTATCCGTCGGTTAAATTTTTATTATTTAATAATTGTCGTTTTTTGTCAGATACATTCCTGACAGAAACCGACAGAGATTAAAAAATAATAAATATACTGACGGCACAAACTAATAACCGACGGACACCAACAGACATTAACAAATAATAAATATAATTGACGATACCTAATTTTTGGTTACCACAGTACCAGCATAAACAAAATATGTGGATGTTCGGTAACTATTTTCGTTGGTTGCCGTCGGTTTATGTACCGACACAAACCAATGAATATTAGAAAATAATAAAAAATGGACGGTCCATATAGAATAACCCTGGAAAAATCTCTTAAATATTCTCTAAATGGATGCGATTAAAACCTGAGTTAAAACAAGTTTGTCTCAATTTGCCCAAAATTACCAAACAAATTATAAATGAAAAAGCACAAAAAATCACATAAATAAAGTGCTTCAATAACAAAAACAAACAGCCATAACCCTGAATAAAATGTGAGAAGATATTAGAAACAAATATCACGTATCAATACATGTCTATGGTGAAAATACGAATCTTAGAAAATGGAAGGAAGAAGCTTTGTTCTCCATGTTTTAGAAAACAACAACAACATATTTTCTCAGCTACTACAAATTCGACGAAAAATTACCTCTATTTACCAGAGCCGCTATGTCAGCCTATACCAACTCTAGCAATATGGTCCTTCTCTCTGAGTTCTTGAATGGTCTTTACTAACACGTAATAGTGATATACCTCATTTTTATCGCTTTTGATCTCATTAATTTGTATGTTTTCAGAATGTTTGTTTGCATTTTAGAATCTTTTAGGTGGAAAATAGGTTGAATTCAGATTATACCCGTAGAGCATGGTTCAGGACCAACCAGAGCAGTTTTTGGAATTTCAGCAAAAGATCAGCGTTCGAGCAATCACTCTCCTCACTGAGAGCTGCGCTCGACCTGTTGATCAACTTGCATCTTATGATCGATTGATCACTCTCCTTGGCAAGAGCTGCGCTCGACCTGTTGATCGACCTACATTTCATGATCGATCGACCACTCATCCCGCTGGTAGCTGCGCTCGACCAGTGGATCGACCAAGACCTTTGGAAGATCAAACGCTTAACTTTGATCGATTGATCAACCCCTTGATCAATCGATACACGAAGCTGCAAGGAATAAAACCTAACTTTTCCTATTTTTCACCTACGATTTTCAGGATATATAAAAGAGCCGTTTTTCATTATTTTTAGATACAGATACATTGTTACGTGGTCAGACCTTGAAATTGAGTTTTTGGGAAGGAATTTTGATCCCTACACAATTGGAGAACATTTCTAAACCTTTTAATTTCAATTCTAATTACTTTTATGTTTTATATTATGCCTTTCAATTTGTTATTCTTTACCATGTCTGAGTAGTTCGAGAATCAAGTTTTGGATTTTCTAGGGTTTTTAGGGAATTATTGAATTAGGAACAAATAGGTGTTGCTTGATGTGTTCTCCACCTATTGATAATTTTAATGCTTAGGTTAGAGTAGCTAACTAACCTATGATCCTAGATTATCTAATATTCCAAAAGCTTGTTAGGAAATAGAACCTCCTTAGGTGAGTAATCAGTCCTTAACTGCGATAGCTGATGTTAAGGTTACTTGTGGACTTATCAGACCCATTATGTAATGCTTATTTAGATTCCTAGTGCCAACGACAATTAGGATTGCTAGGTTGCTGGATATAGTAATTGATACCACAATAGTGGATTAGTTATGATTTTATGTCTGAGTCGAGATTGTTGAATGAATGTTCTCTGAATAGCTTCCTAGTTTGAATTCCCTGATTTCTCGATGAACTTCCTAAGCTTGGTGTTTTAATTTATTGATTGCTTATTGTTTGATCTTTTTTAAGTTTAGTTCTGATAACAACTCTCTATTCGTCTTAGCTCTAGTTTAGTTTTGGAATTGATAGTGTGATAACTTGGTCCTTGTGGATACGATCCCTAGATTGCTAGTCGATTAGATGTGCACTTGCAGTAGAGATATAGGGTTAAAACTTTGTGATATCAAATAGTCATGATGCAAAGCCTATATATGATACAATAAATCAACCGGATGACTATCCGCTACCCGTTGTAACTAACGTGGAATCTCGAATAGGATAGGACCACCAGGGAGCGACTGGAGAATCAAGGAAGAGGAAGAAGATGTAGAAGGCTGGTGATGGAAGAAATCTCCTCCTCTCGTCCTCCTTCTTGTAAATCTCCTACAACATCCTCATTGTCAGTGGCTTCAAAAACAGGAAGATGATATCTCGGGTAATCGATAAAGTAGTGAAGTTGGAAAAATGGACTAAACGGATGAGGATTGAAACACCTAAAGCGGAGCCTAAAACGGAAAATAGGAGATAGTCGAACATGTGTTAAAACTATCGATGAAGTATACTAAAATTTTGGGAACCAGTTGATATGGCACTTTAGGAGACAAAAAAAGAAAGAACTAATGTGGCATTATTTTAGAGAGTTTTTAGAATGGTGATCTGCATAGTGTTGGAGGTGAGAAACTTGTACTTTTATTAGTTTAGATAGATTGTTCCAGAGTTATTCTACTTCGTGAAAATAAAATCATGTGTTTTAGCTAAATTATGAGTTTAGTTTGACAGAAATTAATATTTCGTTTAGAAAATGGAACATTTGTTGCATAAATGATCATGACATTTTACTTTTGAATCTCGACTTATGGTTTTTTATCAGGTTAACTTTTTCTCTGACACTTTCCCTTAGATTCTTGGCTTATGGTGTAAGAGATGTCTGATCATCTGAGTTCATGTACTGACTTTCTTAGTACAAGCATATCTACTAATACATTTATGGATGGTAAAATCACAGAAAAAGAAACAACAAAACAACAAGATGTAAAATAATAATATATATGTCCACTCAAGTTTTTGTTGTTTTAGGTGCACGAGGTTTGGCAAAGAAAGCTCAATCTATAATTTCCGTACTATTCTTGCCATGAAGGATTTCAGAGAAAGTATGGACCATTGAAATGAACTGGAGACAGTAGATTTCAATGCATTATTCCAGATTTTGGAGGCATTTCTGTCATTCCTTCCCACCATATCTCATACCGCATCCTTTATGGTCTGTATGGTTTACTCATGAACTTTTCAAGCCTTAGCATTGCTTTGATAGAACAATAAGAAGGTAACTTCGACATATTCCCTCTACTTTTACCGTCAAATGAGAGCACTAATTAGACTACCAAAAGATAATTGGGATGTCTTAACTCTTATATCTTTTTAAAGCTTTAAAAGATACAAGAACCTTTTGATTATTTCTCATAATATGTGAAACACAATTGATGGCTGGTGATATCTGTATCCTTAATGTAGGCTATTCAAGAAGCATATATTTGGTTCAGCTGATGAAAAAGCTGAGTTGATGTTTATGAACAAATACTTTCGATTGAGCTTTCTAGAACCTTGATATTTTCTTCCTAACATATGCCTGTAAAATTTCGTTTTAGTTAGATCAGGAGGGTGTTTACTACAATACTGAATCAAGAGATCAAGAAGGTTCTGATCCAGGTGAGGCTTAGTTGTTTGAATGAAAGCCATTGTCATCCAATATTATGATGATACATGAAAATATTGTGATGATACATGACCACAACATGGCTCGAGAGTCAGCATCCAACTAGAAAGCCCGATAGGAAAAATCCGAGAGAAGTCATTCCGGCTTGCATTCTCGCCTTCCAACAACGAAGCTGAATATGAGGCATTAATCATAGGAATAAAGCTAACCAAGAAAGTCGGAGCAACCGACATTGATTGCTAGTACGACTTCCAACTTGTCGTTAACAAGGTTAACAAGGGTTATGACCCAAAGAATGACCGAATGGAAGCTTATCTCAAAGTCGTTAGGGATCTAATCGAGGACATGAGATTCAAGATGAACAAAATCTCAAGATCCAAGAACACCTCTGCTGATGCTCTAGCAGCTCTCGCGTCCACAACAGACCCCCTTCAGAGACGAATAATACCAGTAGAAAGTATAGATTGTCCAAGTATAAGCTTACCAAAAGGAGACCTTGAACTCGTCTTGGTAATAGACGACGTTCAGGAAGAGACAGATTTCAAGATGGCAGATGCTGAACAGATCGACAAACCAATAGAGGATTAGCGAGAAGAGATCCTCGCCTACATCCTAGATGGCAAAACGCTAGAGGATAGATGGGCAGCATGCCGTCTAAAAGCCAAGAGCGCCTTTTACGCCTAAGTTGGCGAAAAGCTTTATCGAAGAAATACAAACGGAGTATTACTTACTTGCGTTCACGGCAGTGAAGTTGACGAGATCATAAAAAGATACATGATAGAGCGGGTGGAACCACAATAGCGGAAGAACACTCATTCAGAAAATCAGAACACTCGGATACTATTGGCCGACTATGGCAAAGGATTGTGCTCAATATACCGCTAAGTGTGATAAATGTCAGAGACACGGGCACATCATTCACGCTCTAATCAAGGAGCTGACCTCAGCAATCATGCCTTATCCATTCGTGCAATGGACAATGGATATAGTCGGACCATTGCCATCATCATGGCAAAAAAGATTCATGCTTGTCATGACAAATTATTTCTCAAAGTGAGTCGAAGCAGAGGCTTACTCCCAGATCAAATACAAAGACCTGATCAAATTTGTGTGGAAGGATATCATCTGTCGACAAGGTCTACCTTACAAGATCGTGACAGATAATAGATCATAATTCATCTCGGTGAAATTCACAAATTTTTGCGCCAGATGGAATATCCATGTGAGCAAGTCAACACAGTGAAACCCACAGGACAACGAACAAGTTGAGGCCACGAATAAACAGATTCTTGATGGTCTAAAGAAACGACTCCCCGAAAAGAAGAGAAGTTGAGCTTCCGAGTTGGAAGGCGTGTTATGGTCACATCAAACTACACCTAGATGCTCGACCGGACGAACTCCATTCTCCCCTTTTCATGGAATGGAAGCAATGGCTTCAGCCAAGATAGCTGTGCCAACTTTATGCCGAGAACATCTTCCCAAAAATGAAGATGCTAACAACGATGCTATGGAAAAAAGCATTGACGACTTGAAGGAAGATCGTAACAAAGCAAATTCTTCGAGTACAAAACTATCAACAACAAGGCGCAAAGTACTACAACAAGAAAGTACATGGACGACACTTTGTAGTAGGAGATTTCGTGCTTTGAAAAGTGTTTGAGAACACGACCGAACTTAACGCTGGAAACTCGGCGCAAATTGGGAAGGTCCGTACATCAGCTACCAAGTTGTAAAACCAGGAGTTTACAAGATCACCACTATGGATGGAGCACCGCTTCCTCGAAGTTGGAACTCCATCAACTTGAAATGATACCACTTCTAAACGCTCACCAACCTGGCAAGTTAGATGCGTTACTAGATCCATCCCTATTTACTTAAGTATGTACTAAGAACTATGTCTTGGCTTGATCTCTTTGGGGTACGTAGGTAGCATTCAGGTCTAGACAGAACTATGTAAAATTTTCATAATCCCCTAGTCGGGATCAAAAAAAAAGATGGGTTACACCCTATAGTCACTAAAGTTACAAGTCGAGATAAATTCTCACAAAATCAAATGAAATCCATCCTTAAGCTGAGTCTTAAAATCTCACCAAGCTCAATCTCGAAAAAACTTGCTCAAGTCTCAAACTTCACCAAGTCTATTCTAAGGAATCTCCGATAAAGACCTAGTCTTGATCTTTAAAGCCGAGTTTTAAAACTCGCCAAGTACAACCTCAAAAAACTTTAACAGCAATCCAATTCTTACTCCTAATTCAAATCCAAAAATAGTTCTTGACTGTTATGAGACTACCTCCTCGTAACACTGACGAGAATCTAATTCTCATGAAAAGACAAAGTTTAGCTTTGTACATATTAACCGAGATTAAATTCTCACAAACAATGGAACATAGTTCGGTACATATTTACGAGATTCTTGTCAAAAGACAAAGCATAGCTTTGTACATATTAACAGAGATTAAATTCTCACAAACGACGGAACATAGTTCCATATAGACTTACGAGACCAGTTCTCGTTGAAAGATAAAGCCCGAAAAAATCACAGTATTTCTGGGAGTCTACTTTGACCAGCGTTGGAAGCTTCTCCCACCTCGAAAACAGGGACGACCAAATCCTCCGGAAGTAGCGGCGTCAAGCTCTCCCTATTGACGAGGCCCATAATCTCGTCCATCTTAGCGGTCATCAAGTCGATAACCTAAGAAGGGATGTCGACTCCCCAAGCGGACAAGCACTAGAGAACGTTCGTCGACCAAAGATATTGGACGTATGACAAACGGGCTCCAAGATTCCTATCTAGATTGTTAAACAGAGCATCAATTCACTCAAAAAGATCAGAGAGTTGATCACAGAGAACCTTGAAAACCCTCGAATTCTCAACACTTAAGGTTTGACGGAGTCGAGAATCAAAGTCTTCTCTCATCGAGTCTAACTCGGCTCGTAACTTCAAAACCTTGTCGCTAGCTTTCTCAGCACACTTGAAGGTGGCACCCCGATCAGAGTTGGCACAATCAAGCAACTTTGTCAAAGCCGCATTCGGTTCCACCAACTTAAGGATATTTTTGCGCTCTAGCCTCAACTCGTCCTTAACACGAACAAGCTTTTCCTCGGCAGTAGAGATCTTAGACCGAAGTTCTACCACCTCAAGATAATCACCAGCAACTCGGGTGGACGAGTTCCTCCGAGTATCGCTTTCTGGGTTGGCAACAGACTTTTCCTGTTCGAATATAATGATGTTCAGTCAAGCGATAAACTGCAAAGACATTGGGAAAACAATAGTTAGAAATCATAAGCAATTTAATAACATGAAGCGACAGTTAGAAATCAAAACAGACCCGGAACAGCAAATAGGAAGCCTCTTCGTACTCCTCATAGTTCTTCATCTGATCCGGGGAGGGGAGACGTTCCAGCGAGGTCCTAATCTATCTCATTAAGCTAGCGCACTCAGACCAAAAGTCCAAAATCGTATGAGGACTAGTGTGATTATGGGTAAAACAGAAGTCGGGGGTACCCGTACCCCTTCCACGAGAAGTACCCACCGAACCACTCTTACCACCTCCTCTCGAAGAACCAATCCTCAATGGCAGATTAGCTCTCACCTTTTTTGCGGGTCACGAATCTCCGTGACCAGACTCCGAAGGGACCTCTACAATGTCCCGAGATGAAGTGACTAAGGACCTAGAAACCCTAGAAGGCCCTCCAGAAGGCCGATCGTTTAAACTATCAAGTACATAGTTTACATTGGCTTCAACATTGGGAAGTTTAAAATCGTTAAGACCCATGTTTTTAAAGAAGTAAAAGAAAAAGTTAGAAGAAATTTGAAAAACTTGGAGTCAGAAGAGACTAAGAAGCAAAGTTGGAAGTTGCTAAGAAAGATTACAAAGATGAAAAGTGAATGGTAAAAGAAGAAGAAGTGCAGTATTTATAGAGAATTACCGCAAATCAAAACGACGTCACGCGGTAATATTGATGACTCGCGTAAACTCGAGGAAACTATTCGACTAGCCCACTCACGAATTAACACGTGGACCAAAGATTCTAGAAGTTAGAAAACCTTCCAACTTGGAAGGCACCAGAATTTTCCGAGTCTCGGAGGAACAATTGTTGAGGTGGATCTGAGATCCTACTTCAGTCCATGGAAAACAACGGGTCGAATATAAAAGAACAACCCGATTGCAAGCACTAAGTCTCGGATAACATATTCGACTCGGCAAAAGTCTCGTCTTGGAAGGTTTTTCGAACCTGAAGAGAAGTCGGATGACACGTAAGCAAAACAAAGAAATTGAAATTTTTCTGTTCCGACATAGTAAATTTCCATTAATCTAGCATGAATCTTAACGGATTCAACCTTATCTAAACAATTGTAAATCTTCTTTTATTTTCTACACATGTAACCGCCTCTATGAACTATAAATAGAGGTGCAATTCTTTAAAAAAGGGATCCGCTTTTTAGAATACTCGAATCTAATAAGAACATCAAGTTAGCAATCATCTATACTCGTATTACTTAGCTACTCTTGCTCCAATCCAACTCACAAGTGTCCTTGCTCATTCTCTCCTATTCTTTTAATTAGGAACCTTGATTCTAAGTAGTGTTTGTACTAGAACCGGTTCCAACAATTTAGAATTATATCTCACATATCTTCCAAATACAGCAAAGTTGGAAAAAGAATATGAAAACGTAGACAAATTATCGGTTGACACCTCTATAGAAACCCATGAGAAGACTAGATCTCAATCAAGTCTTAAAAATGCATACAAAAAGCAATTTAAACTCTACCAGAAAACCAAACTTAGACGAGACCAACAACAAATCCAACAAGAGAGTCAAAGCTCAAACCAAGGGAAGCAATTAACCTAAATTTAATCGAATAGATGTAACCAAACTGGAAGTGAGACTAACCAAACAACCTAACCGATAGTCTAGCATAATCGAACAACATCTAGAAAAAGGTAAAATAAGGATAAGTGGGCCAAAACTTCAGGGTTGCTTAAGCACCACCGTCACATAATTTAGACCCCCATGGAGAGGCACTAGAGTCTAGCCAGACACCATGACAAGTCTTCAAAAAAATGCTTGGCGGAAATGAGATATTTTTTTTGTAGTCCAACGAAGCAACAAACTATGTCTAATGGGGGAGATGATGCCAGTAGAGCTGGAAAAATTTCCCAATCACCTCTCCTAAGCTCTTATTCATAACATCGGTATACTTTAATAAACAATACAACAAGAGAGAAAATTTAAAATTTTACAGTACCTCTGAAAAAGAATATTTGTTTCCTAGCAAAATTTTATTATTATCTTTTGTAACTAAAATTGTATTATTATTGTAAGTGACTTTTACCCTAATAGCAAATGGTAGGTCTATTAAAAGCAGACATACTTACACATTTACTAAATGCAGACTCATTAGTCAAGTTTCTATCTTGCATTATGGTAGAACTTGACTAATGAACCAGTCAATTTTGGGTAAATGTTGACAAAAAAATTATTATTTTTATTATTATTATATTTTTAAATTATGAGATTTTATTAAATCTGAAGAGAAGTTTAAGAACATTTCTATCAGTTGAGTTCACTAATGTAAATGTTCTAACCATACTATTTTGTTTGATTTACCTATCTGTGCTCTAGCCTGTGCAATCATCATCGATTGACATTGTTCCAGATCTCTTGGTTTTTTTGAATTAAAATTTTTCTTTTTCTGGCACTTCTCTCGTTTGACGGAAATGACATATTCTCTTTGATTAATATTTTATTTATGGAAATATAAAATGATAAGGTTTTCAAAAATTTGGATAAAACAATATTTGAAAAATAATTATGTACAAACCTTCATGTATTCTTTTTTTATACATATAATTTTTTTTCTATATAAGTATATTATAAAAATCTAATATGTAGTAGAACTGAGAAAATAAAAACATAATTGTGGGGGTATTTTAGTGAATTCATGTAATTATGCTGTTAGATTATATTACATGAACAAATTGAAATGAGTTTTGTCAATGTAATATTTTCTTAAGTTACTTACGGCAATCTAATTCTACATACGTTGTATATGTTTAATTATTAAACTAAAATTATACCCACGTTATAACGCATGATTTGACTTGATTTTTAAATTTTATTCATTTAGGTTTTTTGACATGTGTAGATATTTTGGAATATTATTTTTGAGATATTGATTCAATAACTATAACCCGAACTAAAATTGATTTTTATTAGAGAAACCATCCGAAAAATACTCAAATAAGCCATTAATCTATATATTCAAAAAACTAAGCCCAAACCCGAACCAAAACTAAATAAAAACCAAATTTTAGCTTTCAAAAGTTTTTTTATTATTATTGTTTTTAATTTTAAAATTTTATATAAAAATATCTCTAAACCCAAACTTGATCTATACCGAACCGAACCATATCCAAGAATAAAAATATCTGAGTAAGTCTTATATCAAAAGAACTAAACTACCGAATTAGAGGAACCGAACCCAAAATATACCATAAATAGGTCTTAAATCAATGTACCCCGGAAAACCGAGTCTAAACCCAAACCTGAACCAAATCAAGAACCGAATTTGTAACTTGATATATTTATATTAGTTTTATTATTCTGTTTTTTGTTTTTTTTTAAATTATTTATTAGTTTTAAATTTTTATATATAAACTACATTTAATTTTATTCTAAAGTTTATAACACGACCAAAATGAAAGTGTCTTCCGCTTTAATATATAAGACTAGGTTTCAACCCACGTTATAGCGTGAGATTTGATCATTTTTTCAACCCGTATTCATTTACTTCTTAGATTCGTGTGATATTTTGAATATAATTTTTAAAATGTTGTTTTAGTGACTGAAAATCCGAACAGAAATCAACCCGAATTTAAAAATATAATCCGAACCAAACCCGACAAAACACGTCATAGGTTCTAAACCTATATATTTTAAAAAAAAACTGAACCCAAACATGATATGGAACCAATCAAGAACCAAATTTTAGAGTTTTTTTATTAATTTTTTTTAGAAAATTTGGATTTTTATATAAAATACTCGAACTCGAACTCAATCTATATCGTACTAAACTATATCCAAAAAATAAAATATGTGAATATGCCTTAAACCAAAATACCAAATCAGATAAACTAAACCCGACAAAATACCAGAAGACATCCTAAATCTATGTACCAGGAAAATCAAATCCAAAACCGAATCAAACTGAAATCAATAACCTAATTCGTAAGCGAAATGCTTTTTTATTAAATTTAATTTTTTTCCTGAATTTTTTTATTAAATTTTAATATTTATATAAGAATATATAACAAAACTCATCTTAATCCTATTTTTAAGGGTACTTATGAATCTTAGGTTAACTTTTATTCTAAAGTTTATAACACGGTCAAAATGAAAATGTCTCTCGCTTTAATATATAAGACTAGGATTATACCCACGCTATAATGTGGGATATGATTGTTTTTTCAATCCGTGTTCATTTGGTTTTTAAACCTATTTTGAATATTGTTTTAGAAGCCAAAAAGTGAACCAAAATTAACCTCAATTATGAAATTTAACCCGAATCAAATCCAAAAATATATCCCAATGAGTCCTAAATCAATGTATTTGAAAAACCAAACCCAAACTGGAACCAATTTTACGTTTTTCTATTAAATATTTTTGAATTTTGAATTTTTATATAAAATATCTGCGAGACTTGATCTAGACCGTGCAGAAATCTATCTGAAAAATAAAAATATTTGAATATATCTTAAACAAAAATAACTAAAATAATGAACCAAACCAGAAAAAGTACCAAATATCGTAAATCTAGGGTCCAGGAAAACTGAATCCAACTCGAATCGGAACCGAATCAATAACCAAATTTATAACCTATATATTTTATTAAATATTAGTTTTTTTCAATTAAATCTGTATTAAATTTGAATATATATATATATATATGTATATTTGTAACAAAACCTATCTTAATCCTATTTTTAAGGGTAGTCATAAACCTTAAGTTAATTTTATCGCTTAGTTTATAACACGGTCAAAATGAAAGTGGCTCCCGCTTTAATATATATAAAATATGGATTCAACCCATGCTATAGCGTGAGATTTGATTGTTTTTTTTAATTCGTGTTCATTTGGTTCTTAGATACGTGTTAATATTTTGAATATTATTTTTTGAATGATGTTTTAGTGGACCAAACTCAAAACTAAATCAACCCAAATTCGAAGAATGTAATTTAAACCAAACTCGATAAAACACTTCATAAGTCCTAAGCCTATATATTTAAAAAAAAAACTGAACTCAAACCCGATATAGAACCAACTAAGACCAAATTTTAGTGTTTTTTTATTAAACCTTTTAAAATTTTGAATTTTTATATAAAAATATACGGACCCAAACTCGATTTATATCGTACCAAACTATATTCGAGAAATAAATATCTGAATATGTCTTAAACCAAAATATCGAGTTAGATGAATCGAACCCAACAAAATACCATAATCCAATCTAAAGACGAACCGAAATCAAATCAATAACCGAATTTGTAACCGAAATGTTTTTTATTAAGTTTTAGTTTTTTAAAAAAAATCTATTAATTCGATTTTTTATACGGAAATCTGTAACAAAACTACCTTATCCTATTTTTAAGGAGTTGTTATGAAACTTAGGTTAATTTTATCTTATAATTTATAACACGGTTAAAATGAAAATGTCTCCCGTTTTAATATATAATATGTATATAAAATTGTCATATGATATACCGTCTAAAATAAGGTTTTTTCTAGTAGTGTATTTGAAAAATAATTATGTAAAACCTTCATGTACTTTTTAATTTTTTTATAATTCTATTTTCCTATATAAGTTTATAATAAAAATCTAATATGTAGTAGAACTGAGAAAATTAAAAACATGATTGTGGGGTATTTTAGTGAATTCATGTAATTATGCTGTTAAATTATATTACATGAACAAATTGAAATGAGTTTTGTCAATGTAATATTTTGTTAAGTTACTCACGGCAATCTAATTCTACATACGTTGTATATGTTTAATTATTAAATGTATCTAAAATTGTCATATGATCGTATTCGTAGATTCACTGTATCTATAAATGTATTAAATTGAGCAAATTGGAGACAAAAGGCGA
Organism: Lepidium aucheri; assembly: GCA_900406435.1. NCBI lineage: Eukaryota > Viridiplantae > Streptophyta > Magnoliopsida > Brassicales > Brassicaceae > Lepidium > Lepidium aucheri. The sequence continues at coordinate 10,367 of OVBA01003111.1, read as the reverse complement.
TTGATATCTTTGAACTGAAGGTTAAAAAAGGTACAATGAAATTATAAACAACAAAGTAGTTTGAGTCGAAATTAAGATAGCTGCGCCTGCTCAACTCCTCTTAATTGTTTTCATGGCAATACAATATTATTAATTCTCAGTTTTTAACTGCTTATTGGTGAATAATACGATGTGATCAACCCTAAATACAGAATTATAAAGTCACTTAATTTTTACATACATGTTTAAAGGAATAACTACACACAGAGACGTGTTTATTAACAAAAATAAAAGTTTTTGCCTTGGGTCCCGTAAAATATATATATATTTTTAGGGCCTTCTAATTTTGAAGTGTAATGTAGCAGAATTAAGAAACTCTTGCTAGAAGTGTAAAGTTCGGATTTAGTAGACTATAAAATTATGTAAAATTATTTTTTAACATATCAAAATGAATTTAAAAATGTTTAGGTTTTGAAAAATTTCAAAAATCAAAATATAAAAACGAAGAGTTAGATAATGAATCAAATTTCTAGGTGTTCGCATAGCAAATTAGAAATATAATTGAAAAAACTAAAAACTTTAAAAAATCGAGAATTGAAATTGAAAATTAAAAAAATAAAGAATCATGATAATAAATGGAAAAGAAAATACGTTTTTAAGTTTCTTAAGAATTTAGAAGTGTTTGTGAATCATCCGAATGATGAAAATCATTGAGATGTTATAGGAAATAATCGGTATTTCGAACAAAAAAAACTTTACGAGAGGAATACAAGAAATGGTTGAAGTGTTGAATTATTTGAAAGGAATAGAAAATTTTATTTAAATTCACGGATTGCTTATCGGATTTTATTGATGATTCATAATTTGGTTATCTCAGCTGGAAGAAGATTTTTACAACTAGAGGCGGTAAAGTTTTATTCGCGATCAACAATATTACAAAAAATACTGAGTGATTTAGCTATCATATTTATAGAAAAAAACTAACTAGAAATCTAGATTACAAGAATTTGGTGAAATATTTTTATTAAAACCAAGGGGAAAAAATTATGTCTCAGTTTGTTTTATTTTATCAATATTTCCCTTTTTAAAAAACTATATACTCTTTATGTTATAAAAGAAAAATTGTTAGGACCCCTTATACGAAACTCGTCTTGGCCTCCGTAACTTTGGGCACAGTACTCACTACATATATTCCACTTTGTTGTTACTTTTATTAAACAAATAAATACTTATACGGTTTTGTGTGTTGAAGGTAAATTCTCAATATAATTAATAAATGTAATATTCGTTTTGAACTAGTTCGTGAAACATTTATTATAATTGCATGCATGTGATGCAAGTACTAAGATTCAATTAATAAGTGTTTGTAACAGAAAGTAAATATTGCATAACTCATAACTAGATTACATGTATTGCTCGCGTCTAATATTAATTGTTTATTTAATTTTCTTTGAATTTCGCTTATCATTGATATTCTTTACCACCAATAAAACGTATACGAAACAAGATAAACAAAGAGATTTAGAACTTTAAGAAGAAAAAAAAACAAAGAGTAAGAAAGACATTCTAGATTATAACTTAAGTAATACATGCAGACGCGATGTGTCTTTATCACTCTATTTGATATTACCTTCAAACTCAAATACTTTTGCCTCTTATCCATTCATAATTACAACACACTCCATTCCAAAAAATTTCAGAATCCATACTTATATATATACACAAACCTTATTATCATACCTAGTCATCATTACCACCAATTATATCATTCCTACTACAATTTACAGAATTTCAAAACTCGTTTTCATTTCATCACAATACAAAATCAAAAGCAAAAAATGAAGAGGTTCCAAGCTACAAATCTATACGCTTACATCGTTATCGCAATAACAATCTTCTTGTCTTTGTTAAGACCATCTCATGCAACAAAACAACTGAATGTGTTAAGCTTCGGAGCAAAACCAAATGGTATTGTTGATTCAGCTCCAGTATTTGCCAAGGCATGGGCTGAAGCATGTGGCTCTACAGATGCAGCCATTATATATATACCAAAAGGGCGGTATCTTCTTACCCCGGTTCGTTTTGATGGTGAAGGTTGCAAGAGTCTTGATATTGTGTTCAGGATCGATGGAACTCTTGTTGGTTCAGAGGATTATATGTTTCTTGGGAAAGAAGCAAACTGGCTTAGCTTTGAAAGAGTAAGTGGAGTTTCTATCGTTGGTGGTTCTCTCGATGCCAAGGGACCTTCATTGTGGGCTTGCAAGGCCTCTTCCAACAACAATTGCCCAGATGGTGCTACGGTACGATATGTCCATTTATATAGGACTCTTATTAAGGAATAATATCCAACATAAGAAGTTGTAAAGGATCCTCTATAATATATATAAGATATGGACCTCTCCACTCATTGCCAATTGGTTTTGAGTTGGAAGCCCATATTCTAATATGGTATCAGAGTCCATGATCCATGCTATCTAACCCAATCCGACCCAAAACTGGTCCAATCATCGACAACCCAGGCCCAAAATCGGTGCCGTAGATCCCACCTCGAACATATCGAAATTAATGGCCAAAGCGCCATCTGGTGTATTAGGGAATAATAACTCTTTATGATTTTAGTCCATATATTGGTACGGTACTGAGTTATCATAAGTTAAGTGATTTATATTTGTGTGTAAACGATGCAGACAATGAGTTTTGTGGAGTCAAGTAGAATCAAGGTAAAGGGATTATTGTCATTGAACAGCCAAATGTTCCACATTGTCATCAACAGATGCCGTGATGTTAAGCTCGACGATATTCGAATCGTGGCTGATGGAAAGAGCCCAAACACAGATGGCATTCATGTTCAGCTATCAACCAATGTTGAGATCCGTAACGCTTCCATTAAAACCGGTGATGACTGTATCTCTATTGGCCCTGGAACCAAGAACTTATGGATCGAACGAGTCACATGTGGCCCTGGTCATGGAATCAGGTGAGTCCCATATATATAAATACTATTCGATGAATGTGAAATACACTCTTGTTATATATATATGATCAATGTTTGTTATAATATATGTGTAGCATTGGGAGCTTGGGAAAAGATAGAGAAGAGGAAGGGGTTCAAAATGTAACGGTGAAGAAGACAGTGTTTGTAGGAACAGACAATGGATTAAGGATTAAGTCTTGGGCTATTCCAACATCTGGTTTTGTTGAAAGAGTTCGGTTCTTAGATTCTGTAATGCTTAAAGTCAAGTTTCCCATTATCATTGACCAACACTATTGCCCTCATAACATCAATTGCCCTTCTCAGGTAACTTATTATTTCTTTTTTTTTTGTTTAGTTTATTTGTTATCAATTTCACCTATTATTTACTCATTACCTGCAAAAAGTTTGAATTCTTTTGAAATCTTAAATAATATACCACATATATATACAGTAATTTTTTTGTACCGGGTTAATTTTTAAGAAACTATAAATTTTATTCAAACCTTTAACAATATCATGTAAGAAAGCATGACTTCTTGAAATCGAACTCTGGTGAGGAAGATAACGGAGACATATAGGACTACTTATATGGATAATTTATGATATATCTATGTGTGTGTTTATCTTATTGTTAGGAAGTAAGGTTTTAATTTTATTGGACCTTCTGGTTATTGCATTTAAATGAAATAAGTATCTAAATCACTTTCTTTTTTATAACGATGTAGGAATCTGGAGTACGGATAAATGATGTAATTTATCAAGGCATAAGAGGAACATCAGCTACAAAAATTGCAGTAAAATTGGATTGCAGTTCAAAAACTCCATGCACACGAATTAGAATGAATGACATTAATTTGAGATATGCTAATAAAGCTGCACAATCTTCATGTCTCAATGTCATTGGTTATAAACCTCAAACCTGCTTCTGATTCTCATTCGATCAAGGAAGATTCATTAAGGAACAATGATGGGGTTGAAAAAGACATGTACATTTGAAGAAACCCAATCAAAAAATTCATTGACCAAGTCTTTTTAATTAAATACTCCTAATCTTTTATTTAATTGTTAAATAATTAGGAGTGACATCATGATCTCTTTGTTGTATATTGTATATACTTATGTTGTTATGTCTCATGTTTATAGGCTCTTTGTTCCATATCTTATGATTTATTTAGTTAAATTTATGAATTGTTATATAAATTGTATAAACTCATCAATAATCTTATTATCACAAACTTTCACTTATGCAAAGTGAAACAATCTAACTCTGTATATTAGCTATGCTTAAATCAGTAGAGAACCCATAATAAAACAAAAAAACTTCAGAATCAAAATATTTCATTTGTATAATTTTTCATGGGTTTCGGTCATTCAATAGTGTTTTCTTGAATCGATAATACATGATCCATAACTCAAACTCTACCATGCGAAATGACTTAAGATAAAAAGAAATGAACATTTACCAAACTTTCTAAAGAATTTGTAGCAAGTTTTTCTGTTTGCCAAATATATATACACACAATACCCATAAGCAGTGGAGCGACCTTGATATACAACATGACTACATAAACCAATGTCAAATAATATAACTTTTACAGATATTGTTGCAATAAAGAAATATCCCTACTAATCCAATGCCAGTTTGAGCTTCCGTTGATGGTTTCACTATACCTTTAAGCCAAAGAATGTCCAGAACTGCGGCTATTCTCCTGGTCATGAGCAGTGGGAACATAAATTACATTTGCAAGAGAGCTATTTCTGCGTCCATAGAAAATGTAAACAAGCACTCCAATGAACAGCCACACCGATACACGAGCCCATGTCGAAGCTCTAAAACATTTGCAAGAGAAAGATGCTATAAGCACTATTAACCAATGGGATAGTATTCATAAATCTGGTGCCATGATCCATACTCACCCAAGGTTTACCAAGAGATACATGTTGATAAGAATGCAGAGTATAGGCAAAAGTGGAACAAACGGGCAAATGAAACCTGTAAAACCAAAATGTTCTATGTCAAAACTTCACATTTCTGGTTTGTAACCAAATGTAAATGCATAGTACAAAACATTTTGCTGGTTTTTCTGGAAAGTCAAGGACATCAGTACCTCCAGAATGCCCAAAATCGTGTCTAGCATCATCCTGATCTATACAACTCAGAACAATCAAACTGACAAGAAGGAGCAATCCACCAACACCGCATAGAAAATATCGAAGGAGTCTGTCGATAGTTTGGATAAAATGGAGCTAAGTATTCTGTCCAAACTTTTGAAACCCAGTAAAAGACATAACCAGCCTCAGGTATATAACTGTTGATGAACTAACCCTGGCAAACGTAAGCTTGATGCTGCATAGCTTAAAAGAAAGTTTCCAATACAGGTGAACATAATGCTCCAACCAGCAAGTTTCCTTCTGTTTTCTTTATTGAGAACCCCTACAGAATCAACAACACGTGAAGCTTAATAAGTGAATTCATGCAACAGTGAGACTAAATACTGCTCTAAGCTTGTCACAAGAATTGAGTAGTAACTTACTACATCCTCGAGCTTCATGCTTCTCCTGAACTGAAGCATCAGTCTCACAAAGTAAAGGTTGACTGGATGAGTTCTCTTCACCACATACAATGGGAACAGAACAAATACTCTCTTGAAGAGATGAGGGAAGAGGTACCTGATAAAAAGCCTTGTTAGTCTAGTAAAAGTGCATTGTTTGAAGTATGTGGTTTGTAGTGAATTGTAGCTGTGGCGGCAGCTCAGAAACTGTTGAGTCGGTTAACTAGAGAGCTTAACAGTTAAAATGACATCTAGACAGGAGGCGTTGGGGATTCTAGATTGGTCGAGAGTAAATTACTTCTCACCTTAATCAAGTATCTTCTATGATGTAGTTCTTCACTGAAATCGAATAAAGAAAGAATGAACTAGTTCCAATATTATCCGTACCTCATGTGGAGGAACATATCTGAGTATCAACACTGATACTGCAACCATTGTGAATGCAACAAGTGTTCCAACGCTCACCTACACCAACTAGAGTTTGTTAATTACTCGTTACATCCTAGATGGATCTCAATATACTGGACCAGGTATACTTTTAGTGAAACATAATGCGTCTTAGTTACCATTCCCGCCAGTTGTGAAACATCCATAAAGAAAGCTAAGATTGCTGCACAAAAACCAGTTGTTATGGTCCCTTTAACAGGAACTTGAGTGTATTGATTCACGTCTGAGAAAAATGAAGGCAAGAGACCATCCCTAGCCATTGCCATTAGAATCCGAGGCTGAAAAGCGAATCATTGGTTACACTATTTCAGCAACAGTTACTTTACAGAATGCACGGTACAAAAGCCATTCACATGGCATGTATATTTTCTGTCATTGTTAAATCCTTAATCTGAAAATTACGACAATGACACTCAAATTACGTTTACAGTTTACCTGTGGGAGAATGGAACCCATTAAAGCAGAACAGAGAGCCATGACAGCACCTAAAGTTATCAAATATCTACAAGAGATCAAAAAACAGAAGGGAAAAAAATGAAACTGTAAACAAATTTTGTAAATAAATATTTAAAAAGTATTGCATCTTAAGTGGTTTTATGGACTTACACAGCCCATTGAATACCATGACTAGCAAACGCAGAGGATATTGGAGTATCAGGGTCCATAGCATAATAAGGTACTAAACCGACAATAACAATAGAAACCATCATGTATAGCGAACAACAAAGCAGGAGTGAAAGACCAATACCGAGCGGTAAATCCCGCTGCGGATTTTTCACCTGCAAAGGAAACAGCAATGTAAGTATATACCAAAGTTTAAAAAAGAGTTAAAAATATGACACTGCAACAATATATGATACTGACCTCCTCTGCCATACTTGCGACTGAATCAAAACCAATATAGGCAAAGAAGACAGTAGCAGAACCAGTAAGCATTCCATCAACCCCGTAAGGAAAATACCTAAGTAACAAAAACAATATACATATTATATAGCTTTTACCTTACAATTTGATGGTGACATCATAGTGAACGCTCAACTTACCCCGTTGGAAGTTCATAACCAACCCAACCTGTCTTGACACATAGATAAGTACCAGCTAATATGACAAAAAGCATGACAAAGACATTTGCTGTTGTTACAATTCCCTGAGCAAATGTGCTCTGCAAAGAAGAGATGTTTCCCATTTTTCTTTTAAGTTCAGAGGTGACTGAGTTTTTCCAAACGAATTTATCCAAATAATTTAATATCTATACCTCTTTTACTCCAATGCACAAGAGCGCTGTTACAATGAAGACTAGTACAGCAGCACATGGGTCAACAACAATATCAAGACCAGGGATTTGATGACGAGCTAATACAGAAGGTAGACAATCTTCCCCACCGAATATCATTGCCTATCAAGTTATATAAGAACATCATCCCATGAGAACAAAACATTTTCCAGGCGTTAACTGAATTTAAATAAACTAATGAACACAGAGACATCCACAATCTCTAGAAAATAAAATGTTTCCTTTATCGTTTAATCTATAAGTACTAAACTTCACAAAAAACCTTAACAACTATGGCCATTGGCTCACTATCCATAGCTCAAATAACACAAGAACGCAGCAATAATGATTTAATAGAGATTATAGTCTGTATGGAAATCTCTACATACCAAAGTAATAAGCCAGCACGCAACACTACTAAACTTCAGTTCAACAAAAACTGTATATGACCAAGAAACAATAGTGTGGATGCATACGATGCAAGCCTTAAGCCATCAGTGTTGTCCGATTAAATTGAGGAAACCAACTTGGACTTGGGTATAAAATGCAAGAAAGATGAAAATATCAATGAGTCAAGAAGCAAAAACCAGGTTTGGAGATATGCCACGGGCAACCGTTGAACCACCAATAGTGTATTCAAGAATCAATGCCCAGCCAATCAACCACGCAACACTACAGATACCAAGAATTTATAAGAAAATGCAACAAGTAAAACTTCAAAATCTCCAAAGCTTGAGGTGAATGAAAGCATGAGAAACCAGTGGATAACTACATAAGCAAGTAAAATGTTACCCTTCACCAATGCAAATGTAAGAATAGTGATAGGCACTCCCAGCTGAAGGAAAACGACTAGAGAGCTCAGCATAACAAAATGCAGAAAGTGCAGCAGAAATTCCAGCTATAAGGAAAGAAAAGGCGAGAGCAGGTCCTGAGTGCTCTCTAGCCACTGTTCCCACAAGAATATAAACCCCTGCCCCAATTGTTGATCCAACACCTAAATTGTGGAACCAAACTCTGATGTTTAGTGATGATCAAAAACAGATTTTTATTTTCCTTCAACTAAACAAAATCAGATATTTGATCCTTGACTATCTTCCCAAATTCTCTAAGAACAAAAACACACCAAGAATTTAGACATCGATTGTTCAGAAGAAATCATATTGCAAAACATCACTTTTCTTTCTCTGAGCAAACAGATAGGAATCTTGAATCATCTTCCCAACACAAATAAAAACAGGGGATTAAAAACTGGTAATTAAGGTCACATTTGAACGGATAACGCAAAGTAAAACATAAACAGCTTCAATCTTCGAAAGTCATAGAGAAACCAAGATATCACGTACCCAATCATCAAACTAACAGTGATATGATAACAAATTCATAGAGTTTGTAAGAAACCCAAATTTCTAAAATCAACTAATAAAATTACAATCTTTGAGAAGAAAATTCAGTTCAAGAAAAAAAAAGGTACCAATTGCAATCAAGTGAGGAAAGGTCAAAGCTTTAGCGAGTTGTTGTTGGTGATGAGTTTCGGCTTGGCCATTTGAGGAGTCGATGCGTTTCCTTCTCACCAAATTTCTTACACAACCCCATGAATGGTCGCCACCTCCTTCTCGTCGTGTGTCCACCATTAAACCGATTTGTCACAAAAACAACACTTGGGAAATATTCTCTGATGGACTTAGTAGCACCTTATCTGAGTGGCTAAATCAATAATTCTTACTATTATTTAAAGTTCTGAACTATTAAGATTCTGAATATAATAATTAAGAAAAACTAATAGTTGTATATATTTAAGGTGAACCAGCATACCCCACCATTGGATATCTTCGGGTTTTGCTACTTGGTATACATTTAAGGATAGCCGAAATAAATAAAAAAGGGTCAATACATGAAAATGACCTATCTATTTAAATAAAAAATGCTCAATACACAAATAGTCGGGTTATAAAAACGGGTTGGATTTTTCGTCTCAATCGGATAAAAAAACGGGTATAAATTTTTAATTTAGTCTGGTTTTGCATGGGTTGAATCAAAAACTACCATGATACCAAGATAACCGGTACAGATGTTCAATTAAATAATAATTGAATATTTTATCTTCTATATAATAAAAGATTAACTTTTTGAAAACACAACTTTAAATTATATGTTTGTTTTAAAATTTTGGACTTATTAAATTTGTTACTAGACAAAATATTGTTATATTTATATTATAATTTAGACTAATATATATTTATAATATATATATATATAACCCCGAAAATAGTTGTGTGTTACGTAAAAACAAATGAAAACATATATATATATATATATACATATTTCTGAAATTTTGAAATTTTATTTATTATTTATAGAATCTCTTATATAATAAAAACATAACATTAACTTAAGTACCGTGTTATATTGTTTTGGATTAGGTTGTATTGTTACTAGAAAATATTATCACATAATATTTGTTACACAATTATATTATGATAAGATTCTATAACTAATAAATTAATTATTATTATCTAGATTAAATATTATTAATTAATTATATTCTTATTATTATCATATCTCGCCTACTTTAAGATTATCTTTGAAATTATTCTATTATAATTTTAATCTCTTGAATAATTATATTCCTAATCCTAATCGATATCTATTAAAAAAAATCCTCCTAATCCTAATAGGAAAACTAATAAACAAGATCTATTTAAGACCCACTCTAGGACAATTATCACAATTTTCAAACAATTTAATATAATAAAGATTTTAAATCTCTTGGTCAATTTATTTAAATTCATTAATTTGTCTTTTTGTTTAGATAAATTATTTTAAAAAAATTAATTATTTCTTTTGATTCAATTTCAATAAAAACATACAATTAAAAACAAAAATTTAACCATTTAAGATTTGATTTTCATTGGTTTTTAAAAAATCTCTAACCAATTAAGATTTATTTTTGTTTGTTAAAAATAAAATTTTAACCAATTAAAATTTGATTTCTATTGGTTTAGAAAAACCAATTAAAATTTGATTTTTACTGGTTTTAAAAAAAAATCTTTAACCAATTAAGATTTGATTTTCATTGGTTTTTTTCAAATACATCTTTTGTTGAGATTTTGATAAGAACCTTAATACGATTTTGTTTGTCTTA
>OVBA01003110.1:0-29942 GCA_900406435.1 Lepidium aucheri | reverse complement strand
AATAATTTATTTTCAATTTATTTTCAATTTAAAATAATTTATTTTAATTTAATATAATTTACTATAATTTATTTTAATTTATTTCAATTTATTTTGAATTTTNATTTTAATTTATTATAATTTATTACAATTTATTTTAATTTATTTTAATTTATTTTAATTTATTTTGATTTTATTTTAATAAAATTTATTTGACCGTGCACGTGTCACGTGTTGAGCCATACACGTGTCACGTTAACGGTTGACTAATGGAGGTAACGGTCAACATTGATTTTGGCCAAAAAATAATAGTTCATATATGAAATGTACAATTTTTATCAATAAACTTAGGTTTAAGTCTGACACACAATTGGCACGACGACAAAAGTTTATGTAGATTTCGGCCGTTTTCCCGGCTATATTATTACATAACTATTTTAAGTTTCAATGGCGGTAAAATATATATGAAGAAACCCTGTATACATTAAACATAGATTTGTTTAATGATAGTTACTTCGAGTTTAAACTATACAGATGTGTTTAATTAGTCATAGAAACTCGATTCAAGTTAGTTTTTTTGGGTTTTCCATTATGCGAATATGATAACCAATAGATATTATATAACATTCGGTTCGATTTCAAAAAAATAGGATTATTTGTAACTAAAAGTAACCGAAAATATTTTAAATACTAATTAATTTTCATTCTTAATTGGTTATGTGTGGTTCTGTTCGTTCTTGGTTAAATATCGAACTAAAAACCGAAATTACATACTATTAAAACCGAGTGGTTCTTTTCTAGGAACTGAAACCAAATTGAAGCGAAAAAATTGCTTCAATATTTCTATTTTTTTCTCAGACTTAGGTGTGTTGATTTATACATATATTATCACATTTTGTTCAAATACAAAGTATTTTTTTATAAGATACAATGATAATTGTTGATTTAGATGTATGTTACACCATTGGTACTCCGAGAAAGATCACACGTTTGGTAATTCAAGTGCTCATTATGATCAAAGAATGAGACAAGTTCTTTATGTCAAAGAAACTGATCGATAAACTCAGGGATAAGAGAGCAAATGTGATTGTGAGTACCAGGAACAAGGCAAAATACATTGTTAAGAATCAAAAGAAGCTATGTGTGACGACATATCACTTAGATAATTAAGTCGCAAGGACATAGAGAAATTTGTTTTTAAAAGGGTTCGTAAGGAAGATATTCAACGTTCTTGTTGCAGCAGATTTAGCATCCCACTGAATTGATGTGTCTGACATTGGAAGAATAGAGGCGAAGGGAAGAGCAGTGTTGCGACAACGTTGTCAACTCTTGATGATAAAGATGTATTATACAGTCTAAAGCAGAAGCTTGTTGAGTGTAGTGGCGTAACTGTTAACAATTGAGTCTAAAGCAGATGCCACCTAAACTTTGGAGACATCAAGCCTGTATGGCGTAACTGTTAACCATTGATGATTTTGTTATTCAAACATTCATGTGTTTATGAATTTGAAATCTATATTTAGTCGTCTAAAAATTTTCGGGACAAACTGTATATTGTCAATGTAATTGATACGAAACCAGTTTAACTGTTTATTCAATTATTTAAAAATAGTATGACAAATTAATAGGAAGAAATTGATGGCATCCTGGTCAGTAAAAACAAATTACTTAGTCTAATCTGAATTTAGCTACTATGGTACCATTAGTGTGCAACATCAAGTTCCATAACAACAAATTTAACATCAAGGAACATAACAACAAACATCAACAAAAGCACAAATGGCTCAGAATTTCAAACCGGAACCTCGAAATTTCTCATCGATGATCATGTCAATTCTCTTCTCCATTTCAGGAGTCAGATAATTCTTGGAGTCACCAACTTCTCCTTTACGGAAAAAGTTCTTGTGATCGACCCCTTGATAGGCCCAAAAGAGCTTATTTCAGGAAGAAGAGGACTTTTGAGCTCAATCAAAACTTAGAAGAGTAATTGCAAAATTAGAATAATACAAGGACTGAATTGTAAATATCAAACTTGTATCTTCTCTTTTTTATTTCGATTATGTTACAGACTTTTGGATTATGAAATTCTGCTGTAAACAATCTTGAGGTGAGATTCTGAGCCTGAAACTCGGTAATCTTCATGCTCTTTTGAATGAATTGGATATTTTCATGATATTGATCGTATCATCTTCGTATCAGAGCGTGAATGGCGATTCGTGGAGCTGCTAAGGATTCTCAGACGACGGCGCAAGCTGAAGGAGTAGTTGATGCGCTTTCTTCTCGCTTCGAGAATCTGGAGAAGTCGATCCAAAGCATGTCGGAGTTCAAAGATTCGACAGATCAGAATATTGTGAGGATCGATGAGCAGATGCGGCATTTGAGTGATGACTTCCGCAGCTTCGATACAAAATTGGATCAGTTAATCGCGATATCTGAGGTGGGTGTTCAATCGATTAATGAACCTCAACCTGCGATTCCGAGCACTTCGAACGTACCTCCGAGAAACTCTCAGGTTCCTCTGCGTAACTCTGAATCGTTTCGAAATCTTAGGGAACAAGGTCAATCGCATTCTCAATCTGGTTTAGCTGATCGGGATAGTCTTTTGAAAAAGATTGATCTCCCTTTGTTTGATGGTAATAATCTGTATAGTTGGATATCGTTGGTGGAAAGATTTTTTAGAATTGGTCGCTATCATAATGAAGAAAAGCTAGAACTGATTTTCTTGAGTCTTACTAGAGATGCTTTGAATTGGTATGACAGGGAGTTGAATCGATCTCCATTTCAAAATTGGGAACAGTTCAAATCATGCTTGTTATTGCGTTTTGGTAGCCAAAAAAATCGAACTCCTTATCGAAGCTTATTAGCATTGCGTCAAACTGGTTCGATGATTGATTATGTTAGAGCTTTTGAAGAGTTGTCTGCTCAGGTGTTGTTTTTGGATGAAGAACAAATGGAAGGTTTATTTTGGGCTGGGTTACGTGAACATATGAAAGGAGTAGTAGAGATGATGAAACCTCAAAATCTTAGAGAGATGATTGCTGTGGCACTGAGTATGGAAGACAGTCAGCTGAGTAGGATGATGAATAAGGAGTTATTGGCTGAGTCTAAGATTGAGGGAGTGGGTTTATCTGTTCAGAATCGTGTGAAACTGGTTCTGCGTTTTCGGCTGGTACAAGAAACAAAGCTCAAGACAATAGTTCTTCTGTGCCTATTTCAAACAAATCGGTATCACAACCTGCTGTGTCTGTGGTGAGAGACAGAAAACGTTTGACAGATGCTGAATTTGATGAAAAAAGGAAGAAGGGAATCTGTTTCTTTTGTGATGCTCCTTGGGTAAGGGACATAAGTGTGCTAAGAAACAAATACGTGTGATAACAATATTGAATGGAAGAGAGGTTGAAATCCGTGATATTGAAGAAGACACAGATGCTGAGGCTATGGAAATCGATGGTGAGTGTTACTCATTATCACTCAGTTCTTTTTTGGGAATCAGCTCTCATAACGCTACTATGATGTATGGTGTGCTTAATAAGAGGAGAGTCACGGTCATGTTGGATAGTGGAGCTTCTCATAACTTCCTTTCACCTACTATTGCACAGAAAGCAAAATTAAAAGTATGGGAAGGCAGAGATTTAAGTACCCATCTTGGGAACTAGAGCTATTGCTAAAGGAGTTGGGATTTGTTTCAATATTCCTGTGGAGATTCAAGGCATTACTATCACAGCTAATTTCACGGTGTTGGAGTTAGGTGGTACTGATGTTATATTTGGAATGCAATGGTTGCAAACTCTGGGTAAATGTGCAACAGATTTTGGTCAACATGAGTTATCTTTTTTGGATGGTGATAAATGGGTAACTTTGAAGGGTGATCCAGAGTTATGCAAGCCTTATAGTCCTTGTAAGCTGTTGCAGAATCCAAATTTTGGTGATATTGTTAAGTGCAGCACCGAGTGTAATGTACTTCAGGGAATGATTCCTAACAACTCCTGGGAAGCTGAGCAATTGGATATTTTGTTGCATCAATTTGCTGTGGTATATAGGGAACCAACTTCATTACCGCCTATAAGAGGTTATGAACATGCTATTGAACTTAAGCCAGGCTCTGGTCCCATTTGTGTTAGACCTTACCGATATCTGCATGTACAAAAAGAAGCTATGACCATGTTGGTGAAGCAAATGTTGGATTCAGGAATAATCAGAGCAAGCCACAGTCCTTACTCAAGTCCGGTTATTCTAGTTAAAAAGAAAGATACAACTTGGAGATTTTGTGCAGATTATAGGGCCTTGAATAGAGTGACTGTGCCTAACAAATACCCTTTTCCAGTTATTGATCAGCTCTTAGATGAGCTCAATGGAGCTATGATTTTTTCCAAACTTGATTTGAGAGCTGGATATCATCAAATAAGAATGAAGCCGAGTGATGTTGAGAAGACTGCTTTTAGAACCTGTGATGGACATTACGAATTTCTGGTTATGCCTTTCGGTTTAACTAATGCTCCAGCAACCTTCCAAGCTTTAATGAATGAAGTTTTTCGTCCTTATCTTAACAGATTCGTGTTGGTCTTTTTTGATGACATCCTGGTATACAGCTCTTCTTGGGATCAGCATTTGGAACATTTGCGTGTGGTTTTTCAAGTGTTTCAAGATCAGAAATTGTATGCTAACAAGAAGAAGTGTAGTTTTGGCTTAACACAGCTTGAATATCTTGGCCATATAATCTCTCCGGATGGTGTTTCTACTGACCCGAGTAAAACTTTGGCAATGCAGAGCTGGCCTATTCCTAAAAATGTTAAGGAACTAAGGGGTTTTCGGGGGTTGACAGGGTATTATAGGCGCTTTGTTAGAGGATATGGTGCTGTAGCAAAACCTCTGACTACTTTGTTGCAGAAAGATAATTTTTCATGGTGTAAGTGTGCTCAATCAGCCTTTGATAAGCTGAAGTTAGCAATGATGTCAGCTCCTGTTCTTGCTTTGCCTGATTTCTCTAAACTGTTTGTGATTGAAGCTGATGCTTCTGGATATGGTCTGGGTGCTGTTTTAATGCAGGAACAGCGACCAATAGCTTTTTTTAGTCATGGTTTATCAGCTCGTGAGCAACTTAAGCCTATATATGAGAGGGAGTTAATGGCTATAGTTATGTCTATTCAAAAATGGAGGCATTATCTGCTTGGGAGAAGATTTTTGGTTCGCACAGACCAGAAGAGTCTCAAATTTTGCTGGATCTGCGTGAAATCTCCTTGGATTATCAACGTTGGCTCATTCGTTTACTTGGGTATGATTTTGACATTGTGTATCGGCCTGGTATTGAAAACAAAGCTGCGGATGGCCTCTCAAGGATCAAAAATCCTCAGCTGTTGGATAGTACTACTATTCTCATGTCCTTAACTCTTCCTTCAGCTTTACAGATACAAGATCTTTATGCTGAAATTGATGGTGATGAGTATATTCGATCTATTAAACAGAAGTTGATTAAGGGGGAGGAAACGAAGAAACATTACAGTTTGGTGAGAGGAAGATTGTTTCATAGAAACAGTTTAGTTATACCGGCTGATTCAAAATTCATTCCCTTGCTTTTAAATGAGTGTTATGACAGTGTTCAAGGTGGTCATAGTGGAGTACTCAAGACTTTAAAAAGGTTACAGCAGAATGTGTATTGGCTGAAAATGAAGGATTATGTTCGCAAGTATGTGGCCGATTGCACTATTTGTCAAGTTCATAAACATTCAACTTTGATGCCAGCAGGCCTTTTACAGCCAATTCCTTTACCACAACAGATCTGGGAGGAGATTACAATGGTTTTGGTAGAAGGTCTACCTAAATCTCAGGGTGTTGATACAGTCTTTGTGGTTGTTGACAGACTGAGCAAATATGCTCATTTCATATCCTTATCTCATCCTTTCACTGCTACTGATGTTGCTCATAGATTCAATACTGAAGTTGTTAGGCTACACGGTTTTCCTCGTTCCATAATTTCTGACAGAGATAAGGTCTTCTTAAGCAAGTTTTGGAGTGAGAGTTTTAAACTTGCTGGAACTCGGTTGTGTTATTCTACAACTTTCCGTCCACAATCCGATGGCCAATCTGAAGCTGTTAATCATTGTTTGGAAGGATATCTCCGCTATTTTGCATCTTCTCATCCGGGAACTTGGAACAAGTTTTTATCTTGGGCTGAACTATGGTATAACACATCTTTTCACTCTGCAACTCAAACTACTCCATTTAAGATTGTGTATGGAAGAGACCCTCCTTCTATTGTTCCTTATGAAGCTGGTTCAACACAAAATTTTGTGTTTGAAGAAAGCGTGAAGGAACGTGACAACATGTTGGTGCAACTGAAAGCTCATTTGGAGAAGGCTCAATCTAGAATGAAGCAAAACGCAGACAAGCATAGACGTGAGTTAGAGTTTCAGGTTGGTGATCAAGTGTTCTTAAAATTGAGACCCTACAGACAACAATCGGTATCTCGTCGGGTTTATCAGAAACTTGCTGCACGGTTTTATGGACCTTTCATGGTGATTCAGAGAATTGGTCAGGTTGCTTATTGGTTACAATTGCGAGAAGGATCAAAAATTCATCCAGTGTTCCATGTTTCTCAATTGAAACCGGTTTTGGGCAATCAGCATCAGGTCAGTCTACTTCCTTCATCTTTTACGTCACAGGATAAATTGGTTATTGAACCTGAGGCATTATTGGATACTCGATATGATGCTAAGGGATATTTGGAAGTTCTTGTTTGTTGGATGGATCTACCAATTCATGAAGATTCGTGGGTGAGAGCTACTGATCTGCAACAGCAATTTCCTCAATTTAAGCTTGAGGGCAAGCTCAATCTTGGCGATGGGGGTATTGATAGGCCCAAAAGAGCTTATTTCTGGAAGAAGAGGACTTTTGAGCTCAATCAAAACTTAGAAGAGTAATTGCAAAATTAGAATAATACAAGGACTGAACTGCAAATATCAAACTTGTATCTTCTCTTTTATATTTCGATTCTGTTACAGACTTTGGATTATGAAATTCTGTTGTAAACAATCTTGAGGTGAGATTCTGAGCCTGAAACTCGGTAATCTTCATGCTCTTTTGAATGAATTGGATATTTTCATGATATTGATCATATCACCCCTCTAGCAGTTTTCCCGGTCTTGTTGATCTCCAAATTCTTAAAGTTACGCAATGAGAAAAGTTCCAATATCTCTTCCACAGATCCGCTCTCTTCTTCTTCCATTGTAAATGGACAGTCCAAAAACTCTGCAAGTTTCTTAACCTGAGTACGAGGTTCTGTTTTCAACTCCTCGTACCTTAAGAAAAGCACTTTCTTAGAGTCTTCCAGGCTTCCTCTCCAAAAGCTCAAGACATGTTCCCAAAATGGTCAATAATAACTAACTCCTCTGCAAAACGACTCGAACATTGACTCTAATAAGCTTTTCTCTTCTTTCAGCTTTAGATTCGCACACTCAAAATACCAAAGTGATACCAATGCGTCTTTCACGTTCCTCCAAACGTACAAGACCTTACAAGGAGAGTTCTTGAGAGCCTCTTGCAGCGTGTGGAACGGTACGTGAGTCGAGAATAACCTCAGTGATGTTGATATATTAGTTAGATCTGGATTCAAGGTTTCACTGTAGAGCCTGAGCTCGAGAACTGGTACTAGGCCATGAGGATTATCAAGTTGAAGAGGATGGTTATCATTAGAAGAAGTGTTTGGATCTCTCGAGGACAGCGACTATGAGAGCTTTGAGCCAAGTAGTTCCAGATTTGGGGAACGAAGCAACGATTATGTCAGTATCCTGTGGCTCGAAACCTTGTTGGAAATTAAGAATTCCTTGAAGAGTTTTGTTGTCGTACCAACATTCTTGGTACTTAAATAGCTTGTTACCATGGAAATCTATGTCTGAAGGAAGTAAAGAGATCAAACTTCTGGTTTCTTCGTCGTTGTCCTTTGAGATCTCCTTATTCATTTTGTTTTTAGATTTGTGTTGACTTTTTGGTGTGCGTGATATTATGACGTTAATTAAATAACTAATACATGATTATGATTACTCCTATTTAAATGCTGCTAGATACAAATTTTCTTTTAAATAACCTTCATATATAATAAAGACCAATCTGAAGGAAAAAAGTGAAAGGTGTTTTCTCTTGGGGCCCAAGATGAACTGATGACGGACACATACAACAAGGGTATCTCTTCGCGGGATCACCGGATACTCCATCAATGTGGATAAATAAGTTAAAGAAGACTTCAGAAGGTGGTAGAATTGTACCTAAAAACATAATAGATGATTTTATTTTGGTGAGATTTTCGATTTCTTATCCCAACGACGAAGATGGCGAACCAGAGATCACGGTGGGTCAGGAAGTGATATCGGTGATAAATAGTTTGTGGAAGAACTGTATAATTGTGAAGATCTTGGGGAGAAATATTCTGGTCTTAACAGGAAGCTTCGTGAGCTTTGGAAGCCAAAGGGTTTGATGTTTGTGCTTGATCTTTCGAGAAATTTTTCATGGTGAGTTTTGAGCTTGAAGATGAGTTTCTAGCGGCACTGTCTGGTGGAACTTGGAGGGCTTTTGGTGGATATTTGATGGTTCAAACTTGGGGTCTACACTTTGATCCATTAAAGGATGAGATCCGCACCACCGTGGTATGGGTAAGGATCTCGAATCTTCTAGTGTATCTTTATCATTGATCGATTCTCATGGGTATTGCTCATAGTTTGGGTAATCTGATTAAAGTAGATCTTACTACTTTAAACTTTGAATGTGCTCGCTATGCTAGAGTCTGCGTGGAGATTGATTTCTATAAACTGCTTAAGGGATCTGTTAGAGTGAATGGTGAAAGATACTTTGTTATTTATGAAGGGATCTCTAAAAGTTTGTTCTAGATGTGGATTATTTGGCCATTTGGTCCAGAAATATCCTCAGGATGCTCTACATGATGCATGAATTATTGAGAATCAAAGGGCTAAAGCTGAAGTTAGTGAATCTGTCCCTAATGACGATGGGTTTATGGTTGTTCGGAGGATGGGAAAGCTCCATCTATACCACTAATCCCTGGTTCATCTTCAAGGCATAATGCTAAGGTTAACTTTCTTAAGAAATCAAGGGATCTTCCCATCTCTAAGGCTTTCTAGAAAGTGCATGTTTCTAATAAATTTTAATAGCCCTGTTGTTGGCTATGAATGAAAATAAGGAGAATGAAGTTTTTCCATCTCAAGTAAGAGTTCAACGATTAGAGAAGCAAGTGAATACTAATCTTTTGGCACAATCGAATGAATCTGGTCTGAATGGATCAAAGAATGTTTCAAGAGAAAAAGTTTGGAACCAATAAAACTTTTGAGGCAAATGGTTCTAAATTGAGTAGTTTTAAATCTAAATTCAAGCAAGTGAAGTTGTTTTGTGGTCTGATTTTCGACCCATTAATGAATGCGGTTGAGATGTCTAGTTGTGGGAAGAGATTGAGAATTGAAACTGAGCATGCTAATCGCTTTGGTGGTGATTTGTTTAATTTGAAGAATATGCCTAGCTCCTCTATTGTTGATGAGGCTTCAGTTGGAGGTGTTAAATAGATGAGTGATGATGATTCAAAAGTTGTTATGTCACATAATGCTGGTGAGATAAATGTGGTAGTGACGAAAGGGGTTGCGGATGTACCTTGTGCATAACGGTTTGCCGCGGTGTTCCTTATTTCTTTGATTATTATCATTATGATAAATTGTCTATTTTGGAATTAGGGGGGAACGGATTTCAGAAGGTCTATACGTTATATTTTGAAAAAGTTCAAGACTGGTATGTTAACTCTCTTTGAGACTCATGCTGGTGGAGTACATGCTAATCGTATATGTCAAAATCTTGGTTTCGAAAACTCTTTTCGAGTTGATGTTGTGGGTCAGAGTGGTGGTATCTGGTTGTTGTGGAGGAATGGGATTGGGAATGTCTCGATTGTTGATTCTACGGATAAGTATGTACATGCTAAAGTGACATATGGGTTGGAGATTGTCAACTTAAAAGTTGTATATGCTGCTCCTAGTATCAGTAGACATAGTGATCTTTGGAGGAGGTTGAGTTTGGTATTGAGGGATATTACGGATCAGATGATTCTCAGAGGAGATTTCAATTACATTGTCTTTTTAGATGAAAGAAGTGGAGGAAACAAACAACTCTCTCGTGATTCTTTGGCTTTTGGAAACTGGATCAATGAAATGTCATTGATTTATATGGGGTTTCGTGGGAGTAAATTTACTTGGCGAAGAGGATGAGCTAAAAGAGTTCTAGTTTCTAAGAGACTTGATCGTGTGCTATGTAGTGCTACAGCTCGTGTGAAGTGGCTGGAGGCTATTATCACTCATTTTCATTTTTTTTATTCGATCATGCACCGCTCTATGTTCAGTTAGCTCAAGAGACAACTTGTAACCCGAAGCGTTGACCTTTTCGGTTTGAAGCCGTTTGGTTGAAGCACCCAAGTTCTAAAGATTTTTGGAGGCCTCGTGGTATAGAAGCATTTCGACGGAAAAGGCTTTGTCTAGTTTGAAAGCCGAACTGAGGAAGTGGAATCATGAAGTTTTTCGTGACATTCAGAAAATAAAGGATGTTTTGTATCAAAATATTCAATTGGTGCAAGCTGAACTGGAGAGTTCTCTATCTGATGAGTTGCTTCATAAGGAGGAAGAACTGATAAAGACTTTGGATGAGACGTTGAGCAAGAGGAAACCTTATGGTTTCAAAAATCTCGTGAGATATGGATTATCCTTGGTGATAAGAATACCTCTTTTTCACACGTAAACTGTGGTTTGTCAGAAAGAAACAACATTGAAATGTTGAAAAATGGTGAAGGTTTATGGATATTTGATCATGTTGAACTTGATAAACTAGCCATTGAGTATTATTAAAAGATATATTCGATGGGGGATTTAGATCAAATGGTAGAAAGTTTACCGCAAGAAGGTTTTCTGATTTTATCTCGTGATCAGAAGTCAGTTCTCGCGAAACCTTTCTTGTGGAGTGATGTTTGGATTACGATGAAAGCATGGGGTACTTTAAAGCACTGAGACTAAATTTTTACCAGCCTTTGTTCTATCATGATTCTTGGAATGTGGTAGGTCCATCAGTAATTTCTTTTATTCTTGAATTTTTCAAGACAGGCCAGCACCCTCAAGGAGTAAACAATGCCTTCATTATGTTGATTCCAAAGGTTTTTAAACCAGAAATGATGTCACAGTTCCGACCAATTAGTTTGTGTAACGTTCTTTTCAAGATCATCACGAAGATGTTGGTTTTGCGCTTCAATCCAACTCAATCTAGTTTCATTCCGGGTCGTTTGAGCATGAATAACATACTAGTGGTCCAAGAGGTGGTCCGTTCTATGGGTAGAAAGCAAGGGCGCAAAGGTTGGATGCTTCTAAAGTTGGATATTGAGAAAGCATACTACATGATTTGTTGGGACTTCTTGCAGGATACTCTTGTAGCTGGAAATTTGTCGGATCATTGGGTTGATTGGATAATGAAGACTGTATTTGATTCGTCTATGAGTATTCTATGGAATGGTGAGCAATCTGTTTCCTTCTCCCCATCACGAGGACTTAGACAAGAAGATCCGGTTTCAAATGATCTTATCTTCTTATGCCTTGAAAGATTGTGTCATCTGATTGAGGTGGCAATTAATAATTTTGAGTGGAAACCAGTTTCTCTTGGTAGGGATGGTCCTAACTCTCTCATGTGTGTTTTACGGATGAATTGATTTTATTCGTGAAAGCCTCGGTTTCCCAAATTAAGATAATTCAGAGTGTATTTGAATCCTTTTGTAAAGCCTCGGGCCATAAGGTTAGCTTGGAGAAAATCCAAGATTTTCTTCTCTATGAATCTTAATAGAGACTTGGAGAGGCAGATTAGTGCTGCTAGTGGTATTCAAACTTCTTGTGACCTAGAGAAGTATCTAGAAATTCCTACAAAAGAGGTTCAACAAGGAAATATTCCACAATGTCCTTGAGAAAGTCTTTTCAAAACTAGATGGTTGGAAGAGTAGAACTTTGAGTTTTGCTGGGAGAATAACCTTAACTAAAACAGTGTAATTCTTAATTCCAGATCATTCCATGAGTACAATTGCCTTGCCAAAAGCAACTTTGAAGAGTTTAGACAAGATTCGAGATCTTTTGTGTGGAGAAGTACTACTGAGAAAAGAAAGCATCATTTAGTGGCTTGGAAGAATTTTTGTAAACCTAAGAAAGAAAGTGGTCTAAGAATCTGGTTATCAAGCGACATGAATGTAGCTTTATTAGCTAAGATTGGTTGGAGGTCATTAAAAGATAATACTAATTATGGGACTTTTTTGTAATAAGTACAAGGTAACAGATTTGAATGATCGCTCTTGGTTAAGTCCTAAACACTATTGGTATTTAACTCGGAGAAGTGTGATATGTGGATTATTGGAGGTTGTGATTCCAGGTTTGAGTTGGGTGGTTGGTAATAGAAAAAGTACTCATTTCTAGACTGATAAATGGTTGGCTTGAGTTCTTCTATGTCAAATTGTAACTTGTCCTCTACCAAATGGTGCAAGTTCAGTCCGAGCTAAGGATATGTGGCAGGATTATCAAAGTTGAAAAAATATGAGATCTCACCTTATGTCTCAGCTGAGATTATGTTGTGTTTGGGTACTTTTGTAATTGATAATCTCACATGCATTGATGATAGGATCTCATGGGGAGAGAAGCAAAATCAGGAGTTTTGTGTTAAATCTGGGTATGAGATGATAACATGAGATCACACCCCAAGACTGGATTTGAGCAAACTGTTTAATAGAGTTTGGCACATTCAGGTTCCTGAGCGACTTCACTTATTTATCTTGCTCGGAGTACACAAAGTTATTATAATTAATAATGAACATTTTCGAAGACATCTTAGTGATTCTAGCGATTGTGAGGTTTGTTGAGTTATAGATGAATCTGTATTTCATGTACTGCGTGACTATGATGCTATGGCAGGTTTATGGCAAAGGATCTTACCAAGAGAGAAGAGAATTTCGTTAATCTTTGCTTGTATGGCTGTTTGAGAATTTGGGTGACTCTAGTGTCCATGATTCAGTGGTCTCTTGGTGTACAACTCTTTCCTTGTGTTGTTTATGGTGGGTTTGGAAGTAGAGATGTAACAATGTTTTCAATGGAAATCTAAAATGCAGGGATCGTGTTAAGTTTGTAAAAGACTTATCGAAGGAAGTTTTTCAGGCCTTTGAGAATTCAAAGAAACATTTCCAGTCAGATAATCAGGTGTAGAGATTGATTTCTTCGTAGTTTCTAGACTTGGGATGGTTTAAGGTGAATATTGTGGTGCATCTAAAGGCAATCCCGACTAAGCATCGGTGGGTGAGCTCTTGAGAGGTTGTAATGGTGAATGGATTCACGACTTAGCTTTGAACATGGGTATTTGTTTAGTATCACTTGTGGAGTTGTGGGGAGTGTACCACGGATTGTATATTGCGTGGGTAGCTAATGCATATCGAGCGGATTTAGAGGTAGATTCTGAAGTGGTGTTTGGTTTTTTAAAGAAAGGAATTGAAAAGTCTCATCCTCTCTCGTTTTTAGTGCAGCTGTGCTATGGCTTCGTCATATAGGACTGGGTTGTTCAGATTTCCAATATGTTTTGAGAAACTAACCATCTAGCCGACAATTTAGCTAATTACACATTTTCATTACCCTTAGGTTTCATTCATTTGAGGTTGTTCCTTTGGTTGTTAGTGCTTTAGCACATGATTATATGCAGGGTATTTCACATTCTAGACATGCTCGGGTTTAAGTTTTACATTTGAATAAATCATTTGGCGATTTTCTTCCAATTTCAAAAACACTCATATATAATAATTTGTGAAATATTTTCTCCATAGCGAACTAATGTGAAACACATATATGCATATTAATGAGTATATATATATGTGTGTGTGATAAGCCCCTAAAAGCATCTCCGTTGGAGTATCACATGAGTATCACATTGAGTATGATACTAATAAAATAATAAAAAAGTTTTAAATTTGTTGTGATAATGAAAGACTATAGATTCTTGGTGAGAGACTCTAAAAATTGACATATGTCCTTATTTGATTTGTTGAAGTTTTTTGAAATAATTATAATTTACAGAAAGTTGCACTCATCACCCCATCAAATTTCTAAATGCACTTTATGCCACAATTCCGGATCGTTGCGGTTTATACCACTTCTCAACAAGTAAATTGTCTTTTATGCCCTATGATAAATGGTTTCCCTTGTCTTTCTTCTTTATATCTTCCTCAATCATAAATTCAATGAAGAACACAAAAGTGAAGTAGAGTTTGAGATGATAATGAAAAAAGAAAACTAAAAAAGAAGAAGAAAAAAGAAGTCATCACCATCATTAGTGTTTCTCATAAACACAAGCTTAGAGCAAAAAAAACTATATTTGAGTTCCAGAAAATTGCCGAAGCAAATGAAGAAGACGAGATCTTCAACCGAAGCAAAACTACCAGTCTCAAAAATCGTGTATATACATGTCTTTATGCATACATCCATGTTTTATGTGTATATCTTTAAAAGACATATCTATATCCTTGCTCATTGCCACATGGTCCGATCTCGACCGCATAATTTTAATTCTCTACAAGATCTTTAATTGGAACACAACTACCAAAAAATTGGGAATCGTGTACGCACATGTCTTTATGCGAACGTCCATGTTTTATGTGTATATCCTTAAAAACATATCTATGTCCTTTCTCACTGCCATGCCAAATCTCAGTCGCAGGATTTCAGCTCTCCACGAGATCTTCAACCGCAGCACAACTACCAAAGTCTTGGAAACCGTGCACGTACATATTTTTATAGGGACATCCATGTTTTATGTGTATGTCCTTAAAAGACATATATATGTTCTTGCTCATTGCCACACGGCCAATCTCGCATCGTACTCTAGCATGGGCAATTTTGTGTCACACACATGCCACAATTGCCACCATATGTGGCATACACCGCACATAAAAAAATTAATGGCATTTTATGCCATTTAATCAAATATGGCAGATTTCGTAATTTTCCCCGTAATTTATTATTATAAATAAATAGTTTACATATTATGAGGTTGGAATTTGAATTTATTAAAAAATCAAAAATAAAATTAGTTATCTATCAAAGTTCTATTATTCACAATTTTTCAAAAAAAAAATTATTAACTTTTATTACTATTTTAATTAGAATACAAGAAATAAAATAAAATAATATTATTTAACTGAAAATAATTGTAAATATTTATTTTAAATTGCAATTGAAGACTACTATATTTAAATATTTATTTTTTTAAAAAGAAAAACATTACATTCAAATATTTATTTAAAATTATATAATATTTTTTTTGTCAACAATTGGATCGACAAGGCTCGATCCATAGCCTAGTCCACACCCTAAAATCCCTTTTAATTCTACTAGTGTAGTGGGGAGGAATCGAACCCCAGTGCCCTAAATCATTAGCTGGATCATCCTAACCACCAGACTGAGAGTAACTCGGCAAATTATATAATATTTACCTATATATAAACATCATATATCCATTTATCACACACATCTATTTTATCTCTCATGTCTTTCTAATTTAAAATTATTTGTTGTTGATTTATAATTTAAAATAAAATTAATAAAGTTTAAAACTATACTTTAAAAATAAATTATTATTAAAATAATAATATTATATTGATGTAATACTTATGCGGGTATCACATCAATGAAAGCAAAAAAATAAAAATACTCGTATGAGTCTCTCAAAACAAAAAAAACATTGAAAATATTAGTATTAAAATTTTTTGAATCGTTGACAAGAAAAATGGTGTGATACTCTATGAATATCACACTACTATACTATTAATATATTTTATTCTAAGATACTCATATAAGTATCACATCAAGAATCCTGCAATATGGATGTTGGGGGCGATCAGTGGGTCTATTATGTCTTGCAAGGTGGAGTCTGGAGCAGTCACTAGGACCAATCTTGCACTGCTACATTATGTGATTGCTCATGCCGTCCTTGATCTTTATGGCGATGCTCCTCCTCCTACACAGCCACACCTTGACATCAAGTGGAAATTTTCTTTGCTGAGATGCTCACTGGTAAACGTTTCAAAGTATCACCTAACACGCCACTGAAGGAGACAGTAAGAAGTATACTCACTCTGATATTCAAACATCACATATTAGATCTCACTAACACGCCCAAAGTAGAGCAGATTCATCTGATGAATGGAGCTTCATGACCAATAGTACCTACATGACGACTGGAGCTAAGTGGAAACACTACAATCGCGACTGGGAGCCTTCTTGGTGCAAGCTTCCATTCCCAGGACAACTCCGTCACTCGTCATTCCAGCATGGAATTCGAGCCCCACATTACTCATTCAGAGACTGCTGAGCGAGAGTCTCGACATCCTCCATGCCGTACTACATCCCGCCAATATGAGGATCATGCATCTCTACCACATGCTGCTCAATTGTAGCCTCCTGCAGCATCCACGATGGAGCATATCATTCCATAGTACACTACTGAGTATGATCTCCCTCCTTTCTCTGATGATTTTACTGATAGGAAATATAGACAATTGGTGTATGACATTGTGGTGATGAAACACTCTATGATGCAGCGCATGTGGGACACACTGAGGAAGATCTAGGTGTTTGTGCCTTCTTGCATGGGCGAGCTATCAGGGAGTACACGAGCTAGGCCAAGCTCCATAGCTACTGATGCGAGACCTGATGTTATTGGACACGGGCGTGCTGCTATGTCAGACGATGAGGATAATGAGGAGACCAGTGACCTGCGCATTTCACGTTGTCGCAGAGCTCTAGAGGATCGCAAGAGTTTCAGTCCGTAGGATCAATATAGTTTGCTTTTTTCTCTTACTTGTTCGTTTTTCATCTTTTGTATTTCTCTTATCTGATTTTTTTTCAGTGTAAGTCTTGTATCCTTCAGTTTTATTCTCACACCGTGAAGGTGTGAAGTAAGTATGGGGGGTGACACTTGTTGTGACTAACGCTATTTTTCTTTGTTTTATTTTTGAGTCATTTTCATGTTTTTCTTGAGTAAGTTTGTTTTTATTGGGTCTAAAACCAGTTGTAGGAACAACGATTTTTGAAATTCTATTGCATTTTCAAGAACCTAAGTAACCATTGACTCAGACCTAACATGAATCGATTGACTATTGGAAAACTCAGAGAGTACACAACTTCTCAAAGTTACCCATATCTTCTTGGGCTTGAAGAATCTTATGGCGAGTTCACACCTAACCTGACTTAATTCTCTTGTTAAAGGGATTGGCATACATCGGATCAGATTTGCTCTTCTGCCTCCAAAGACTTATCTATGTGAATATGGTTCCCCTCTCTCTAGTATTTTGTAAGTGTTTGTGTTGAATGTGCTATCTCTTATGTAACTATAAAGCAAAGCTGGTAGCAATTTTGCTAGGCTAAGGAAATCTCCAATGATGCTATTCTTGCTTTCATTCTTTGAATTACTAAAGAACCAACCAATAAAAAATACAATGATACCCTAGCCAAGTAGGGAAAAATTGATTGGACAGCCAATGAAAAAGATAAATGATACCCTAGGTAAGTAGGGAAAAGCAAGCTGCAATATAGAAGAAAAAAGAGGAATGGTAGTCTTAAGGCTGAGGCAAAACCCATGTGTACTTTGATCGACATCCCCTCGATGAGACTGCACCTAGATACTTTAAGAAGTCAGTATGGTGCATTCGGGTCACTCACTTGGATACTGGAGTTTACTTGGGACAATTGCAAAGTCTGGGGGAGTACAAGGTGGTCTCGGTTCTATAGGTAAGTTTTTTTCATGTGGTTTACTAAAGGAATTGATTTTGTAGTACTCTTATGACGAATGAGTTCTTTTACTTACACTTCGTTTTTCATTCTTAGTTTTTCTATTTGCTTGAGGACAAGCAAAAAGCTAAGTCTAGGAGAGTTGATGTATTACTTTTTTATCGGTTTTAACTCATATTTTCATGTGTTTTTCGAGTCTTTGATAGTCTTTTAGAATCTTTTCAGGTACAAAACAAGTTAGGTTGGAACAAAGTGCCCAAAACATGGATTAGAGCAAAAAAGAACATTTCGGCGTTTTCAGAGACCAGGATTGATTCGGTCCCCTCCTGGATAGATCGATCTCCATAATACTAGAAGTTGTGCAAGACCATTAGATCGACCGGCTACCTCTGGATCAAATGATCCCACCATCGAGAAGACTTTTTCGCTCGATCTATGGAACGACCAACAAGATCAGGGTCGACTGTTATATTGTAGATTGATCGATCCACGAGCGTCTGTGAGAAAAATCCAAATTTTCCTTATTTGTTTCGGTTTTACTTATTTTGTACTAGATGCGTTTTCTACCCTTTTTAACTAGGTTTTTTATAGCTTTTAGAGAACACGATCATACTTTTGAGGGCAAACTTTTTCGATTACCTTTGTAAGCTTTTGGGAGAAGAATCATCATTTACACTTTGGAGAAGAATTTTGAACCCTTTTTATTATTCTTTTTGCAATTTATGATATCGGTTGTGTTGTTTTCTTTGATTATGTCTGAGTAGTTCTCTAATCAGGTTTAGAGTTTTCTAGGGATTTAGGAATCGATGAATTAGGAACAAATAGGGCTTAATCTTGTGTATTCTTTGTCTATTGCTGAGCTTAATGCTTAAGTTAGCTTGATCACCTAGCTTATGATAATAGGTTGTTTAACACACCAAAAGTGCTTGTTAGATACCTGAAATATCATAGATCAGTTGTTAGACCTTTACCAACATGAGTTGATGATATGGTTAATTGTGGACCGATCAGACTAATTTGATAATGTATATTTAGATCTCTAGGACCAAACGGGAATTTAGAATTTCTAGGTTGCTAGATATAGTAGTCGACACCACGGGAGTGGGTTTGCTATACATTCATGTTTGAATCGAGAATTGGTTGAATTGTGCGCTGAATAGTTTTCTGATATGATTTCCTATTTCCTGATGAATTCCATGTGCCTAATGCTTTTATTATTGAATTTTTTTTATAGTTGTTATTTACAATCATCCCTTGTTTTTAATTGCTTTGCTTGAATTAGATCTAGAAATCGATAGTATAATACTTGGTTTTCGTGAATTTGATCTCTAAATATTAATTGATTTGTTGTGCACTTGCATTAGGATTCTAGGGTTAAAACTTATGATATCCTTCTATTATAGAAAGAAAGGGGAGGGAAAACAGATTGTGGAAGTTAGAGACTAAAGTTTAAGCTGAAGAAGAAGTTAAGGACTACATGAGCAAATATGGAGAAGTGGGAGGACTGCCAGAAATAATTATGGAATAGTAGTATCTATTTGTAATACGGACAACAATTTGTTAGTATTAGGGCATCTCCAACGTATGATACTCTTATTTGAGGTTCTTAGTATTAAAATATTAATATTTTTACAAAAATTTAGTTTTTTATTTAAGTTTTGTTCAATCAAGTCAATACATGTAGATTGTGGGTCTCTAATGAATTTATATGGATCTCTTAAACAAGAGACATATCTCTTTCTCTTTCCTACTTTTTATTATCTGAATAGTTTTTTTGAGTGTGACACCCACTTAAAGTTCATCTGTGGAGATGGCTTTAAAGTAGGTAGGCGAGAGACTACTATGGTTATCCATTTTGTTTTGATTTTTGTGGATTGGTGAGGAGCCTGAATGTGAGACCTGTCCATTTGGACCCAATTAAATAATAGAAAATCAAGTTTATTAGGCACAATAAGTAAATAAAACCCTAAAACTATAGAAGATCCCTGGAAAACTCTAATGAGAAGAAATATAGTTGTCATCTGATATGATCACGTGAAAGCGAATGGAGTAGCGTAGAACGCAAACGACTCAGAATGGAATGAAATTTGGTGTGTCTTCGTAAGTCTGGTATGTACGTGTAGCCGAAAGCGGAATCAAATTCAGAGTTATTTCTCAAAAGTTGTGGTGATTTCCCCAAGACTAAAATTTGAAGATTGAATCTGCAATCACGTATGTTGAGAAGCAGTTTCACGGTGAATCAGAGAGAGTCAGAAAACGATCAACCTGTTTTTCGAAAGCCCTGGAAGTATACTTTCCAAATATGGTGTCTGATCTGATTTTAAAGTTAAAACAAATCAGAGAATCAACTTGCAGTATAGCGCGACGTTTCTCATCTGTTTTCTATTTAGGCTAAGATGAGGTTTGGGATCTGTGGAGATGCAATTCACCTTTCTATTTTATGTTTTTGAAATGCATTAGTTTAGAGTTAGACATATGATTACTGCTTGTTAGTATATTAAAAAATTGTATCATATATATTAATATGTTTGACGAGTGTTAATTGATCATAAGTAATGGACTGTTATGAAATATATATATATATATATATTGATTGTTTGACATCTTTCAAAGATATACCTTGAGTTTATGATGTGAAAGATAAAATAAGAGATAAATAAGTTGATGATAGGAAAGAAAGTGGAAGAGAGAATCGAGCTACTCGGTCATACTCTCAAAAGGATTCTGAATCCATCATAGAGAAGATGGTGGAACCAAATGTTTGTGTGTGAATAGTTTTGTTGTGGGCAAGTAGAATTAATTAGTTGTTATACCTTGTCATAAAAAGATAGATTATATGTCTATTGTTGGATTCTATGATTTGAATAGACAATGTGTGAGTTAGGAATATGTTGTTTTATTTCAATGGGCAGGGATGATCTCCTCACTGAGTAATTCGTTGTTCACTCCATTATTTTATCTTTTCCACGTATGTTATTTAATGGTTTTTGTGTTAAAGAATTTTTAAAAGAAGAGATGTTTTGGCAAGACCAAGGAATAAAACGCCGTCTTCCAAGAGCGGGAACAGGGTGTTACAATTGGTATCAGAGCGAGGTGAAAGTCACTCCGGTTCTTACCCGGAGGGTCAAGATTTTCAAATGATTTTTATGAAAATGGTTTCAAGGAAATTTTTCAAAAGCTTGGTTTAGTGAAGAAAAATGTTTTTAAAAGTTTCCAATAAATTTTATAAAATAGAGTGTTTATTGATTGATCGATTAAGATTGAAATCTTGTTTGTGTGCATTGATTGTTTTGAGTGCTTGTAGAATTTTCTTAGTTGAGTTAGTTTTGCCGAAAAGTTCAGTTTCAAGTGTGTATTGGTTACGGTGTAAGAAGTAGTTGAAATGTTTGGTGGAGGTGGAAATAAGTTTGTTCGATTGGAGATCGAACTCCCATCCAAGAATTCGAGGACAAATTCCATTTAAGTGGGGGATAATTATGAGACTCGTCCGTTTGGACCCAATTAGATAGTAGAAAATCACGCTCATTAGGCCCAATAAGTAAATCAAACCCTAAGTACATGTGTATATATATACCTATAAACTATAGAAGATCACTGGAAAACCCTAATGAGAAGAAATCTAGCTGTCATCTGATATGATCACGTGAAAGAGAATGGAATATCTGAGAATGCAAACAACTCAGAATGGAATGAAATTTTGTGTGTGTCTTCCTAGGCCTGGTATGTACACATATGAGAAAGCGGAATTGAATTCAGAGTTATTTCTCAAAAGTTATGGTAGTTTACCCAAGACTAAAATCTGGAAATCGAATCCGCGATAGCCTATGTTGAAAAGCAGTTTCCCGGTGAACCAGAGGGAGAAAAAAATGATTAACCTGTTTTTGGAATACCCAGAGAGTTTACTTTCCAAATATGATGTATGATCTTATCTAAAGTTAAAACGAATACGCGAATCGACTTGCAGTGAAGCGAAACATTTCGCAAATATGATGTATGATCTTTTTGATGCTTCATGTTTCATAAATTCTAGGGTCTGATGCAATTTCTGGTGCCATGTTTGATACTATATTTGAGGTATTGTGAGGTTTAGTTGAATATGATAATATATAAGTTATAATATAAAGTATTTATGGGGAGATGAAGTGGCAGACCATGAATGTTCGGGAGCCATGGATTCTAAGATGAAGTGACTTGATGTGGATGGTCAACAATAACCGTGGATAGTCGGTGTTCATGGATTCATATTCAGGGATGAAGTGGCTTGTTGTGGATGATCAACAATAACCGTGGATGGTTGGTGGCCATGGATTCAATAGATTTTGTGGACTAGAGACGGTCCATGGATGTTCTATGGCCTCAACTAACTTATAAAGTTGATATGTGAATTCTACGATTGTGTTTAATTCTATGTTTGTGTTTATTGTTGTTAAAATTAAGAATGTGTTGATGTATTTTAGTGGACAGAGATGATCTCCTTATTCATTGCTCACCCCTTTATTGGATCTTTTCCAGGTTAGTTATTTAACGGTTTTTGTGTTGAATTTTTTTTTAAAAAAGATATTTTTTTAGCAAGACCAAAGAATAATAAGTCGTCTTCCAGGAGCGGGATGTTACACTGAAACTCCCAACTTTCCTCTTTTTTTTTGAAAAGTGTTCTTCCAGCATTTTTACTGTTTCATTGCTTAAGTTTTCTGTCACAATCTAAGAAACATTTTATCAATATGTAAATGTGGAATATACTTTTTTTAATAGGGATGTGAATATCATTAACTAAATGAATTCTACAGTTTATACAGATGATTGCTTTGCCAAAAAAAAAAGAGAAAAAACACAGCAATCACTCAAAAGGAGCTAATACTTTATGTTTAGCTTATCAACTTGGTAGCCAAAGTTGCATAAGGTTCGAGAACCCCTTGCAGGACCTTTTAGCTAGTAACATGTCACGAATCAGTTGGTCAAGTTTTTAGAAGGTGATCTACACCGGTAGTGCCTATTGAGAGTACAGTCTTGTGTTTCTCTCCCTCCATATGAGGTATATCATTAATTTAGACAGACAATTTCTGTTACTTTTTGGATAGTCCAGATCAGATACTCGAACCAAAATACATAAAAGTGATTACATCCACAAGTCATAGACCTCCCTCACAGTTAGGAGGAATTAAAGAGTAGTGATCAGTAAAATCTTTTGCTTTTGATAAGCAACAATAACAAAACATTTGATGAAGTTTGAGAGAAACATAAAACGCTACAAGCGAAAGAGAGAAGAGATTCACTTGAAACAACTCTCTATTGTTGGTAAAAGTATGTGGAGGATAAAGAATCAAACCCTTCTGTTCCATTTTGACCAGAACTGTTTTGATCGAACTCAAAGCCAAACGTATCGATGTTTGCATGCGCCAAGTTCCAATAGCTGTCAGTCTCCGGAATCCTCAGTTCAGCTCCAAAACAAGTACTTGGAGGAAGAGGTGGAAGCTCATGATCACATTGCTCATCATTACCATTCATAGATTGATAACTACATTCAGTTTCCTGAGGCCATCCATTGTATGAGAACTCACTAGGGTTTTGATTTTGGTTGTTGGTTGGTAAGTAGAGACTGTTGTTGTTGTTGAAAACCTCTTGTTGGCTTGGAGTGTTGAATAACTCCGTGATGAAACGTTGGGATTCATCAGGAGAGACAAAGGAAGTTACTGAGGAGCCACGAGGCATATCAGAGTAGAAAAAGTTGGTTCGAGCAGTTAAGCCTCTTATGGATCGTGCGGCTCTATCATAGGCCAATGCAGCCTCCTCGGCTGTGTCAAAAGTACCTAGCCAATACCTTTGTTTGGTAGTCGGGTTTCTTATTTCAGCTGCGTATCTTCCCCAAGGCCTCCTTCTCACTCCTACATATTTTATTTCTTCATTCTGTTGTTGTGGTTGTTGTTGCTGCTTTTGTTTATGACTCTTTTTTGATCTAGAGGACGAACCAGCATTCATATTACCATTAAACTCCATAGTTTATTAGTATAGTTATGCATACACTCAATATTTGAAATGAGAAAGATTAGGAGATGATTAGAAATGATGAGTTTGATTATGTGGAACAATGAAAATGGGTGTGTTAAATAGAGGAGATCAGTTTCAATTTGTGTGTGAAGGGACCCTCTTTTTTAAAGGTTCCTTTGAGGGATTTCTTAAGATTACTTAAAAGTGGGTCACATGGAAATGTGCAAAATCAGACGATCATAACCATCTAATCATAAGTTAAAGTGAAAAGAGTTAGTGGCTTTTAGGATTGGCCCTAGTGAATCATTATGAATCAATCTGCAGTGGATTTTTTTTTCCTTTCTTTTATTTTAGGCCTGCTATAGGAACGTGAGATTCTTTGTGCATTCTTATGATCACTTGTAGTTGTAAGTTTTTGGCTTTCAATTATAAGCTTTGATAATATAATATTTTTCCCAATTGACTTGACAAGTTTTATCAAAAATTTATTGGTGGACAATCCATTTCTTCCTTAGAATTATCATATAGCATCCTCTTTACTCAAACTTAAAGCCTAGTTAAAATATTTCATTGCAACTTTCTTACACAAGAAAATTTAATAAGACCTTATGCTTGGGTATAAATGATGTTATATGATAGTTTAGATATGAAAATATGTCGTCAACTTAAAATTTATAGTTTAAAACTGCGTCATTTTTATTATCAACAATTATATCGATAAACTACAATTTATAACTAACTCTATTATGCGGTGTTATGCAAATACAAAAAGTAATAATTATCAACTTATCATCTCATATCATATTTTTATCGGTTTAACTATAACACATTTGCAAAAGTTTATTATCGTCGGGTCTTTTGTAATATGATTGGAGCCTGTAACTTTAAAAGGGATTGTCCTTATCAACTAAAATATACTTTACTAGTACCACCGCCTTGTTTCTGACTAGTTTCTTAAATTTTTTTTTTTAAATAACGCAAGGATACTTTTAATTATTAACAAAAAAAAAGTTAATAAGCGAACTTCTTTAGTCTTTCTGGATTAATTTGTTTTTCAATTAATATAGATCGGATTTTCGTATGAATATATGTGCCTCTTGATCAAATGATGGGCTAATCACATGCTTTACAATGCTCATGATTGCGAGCCTTGCAATCTCTCCGATCCAAATGATTATTTTCATTTCGTTTAATCATGATTTATTCGATACTTAATTATTTAGATGATTTCATAAGGACTAAAAAGGAAGCAATATAGAACTTTGCAATAGAATACTATTTGTTATCATTTGCTTGATTAAGGTTGTGACGTTTCATATGACTATTCAAAATGCTTTTATGATTAGTCGCACAAACTTGAACATGTTCATTATCAAAGAAATAAAGTAAACAAGAGATCCATCGTATATTACATTATTGTATATGTTTAATACGCAATAATGTCATAACTAGTCTAATATGTACAAGTATCAACTCAAGTTAAAGAATCTATAGTTTATACATGTTTGATGGTGTTTAGAGTCTTGGGATTGTTCTCCATTAGGTACATTTTGAATTTTAAATTATATGCAATATATTTTTTGAAAATATTATATACAGTTCTGTCTCCTGTAAACTAAATATATGTTTTCTATAGAAAAATTATTGTCCACGAGAGACAGAGCTGTAAATAGAATGAAGTTCAGACTAACCACAACTCCTTTCGTTTCAATGGGAGATTGCAGTCTAATGAGAAGTGAGTGTTGATTATCGATATGTAGTGAATCTTTTCTACCAATTGACTTTGTTGTCCTTTCCCCTCTAAAGAGTAAGGACGGACGTAACGAATTGACTATTGTAATCTCTTTAGCATAATATCCACAAAAAATATATTTTCGACAAAATATTGAATAATATATTGTAGACATTTTAAAACTCAAAAAATATATAAGAAATCAGAGTCTTTTGTATGCATGCTTGTATACTGTGTTATAAAAACATGTTATTTAGGAATACTTGATATTGATATTGAGAGGATTCGCAGTTTCCAAATTAGTAGATTTTATTACTAGGAAGACATTTCATCAAATCCAGAAAGTTTGGTATGACTCTCAATCGATGGATCTTCTAATGATTTCCAACGGCTCGTATAATAAGCTATATTGTATTCTCGACAATATCATCCAACTTAGTTTCGTTTTATGTTTTTATTTGGTTTTAATATGTTTTGTTGGTGTAGATATTTTATACTTTCTATTGCTATAATGGAGAATTCTATTTCTTTGGTCGAATCTAATAAAAGTATTTAGAGGTGTGCCTATTAACAAAAATAAAAGCTTTTGCCTTGGGTCCTCGAAAATATATATATTTTTGGGGTCTTCTAATCTTTGAAGTCTAATATAGTAGAATAGTAAGGGGCTTTTGTTAGAGTTGTAAGATTTGAATCTAGTAGACTAATATTTTGTAAAATTATTTTTAAACATATCAAAAATGAATTTATAAAAGTTGTCTTTGGGTTTTAAAAACTTGGGAATCAAAATAGATAAATGATCAAATTTCTAGATGTTCACACAGAAAATTGTAAAAATTTGAAAACTTTTAAAACAATCGAGAATTGAAATAGAAAATTTTAAAATATAAAAAATCATGATTATAAATGGAAAAGAAAATAAGCTTTCAATTTTTTAAGAAATCCAAAAATTTTAGTGAGTCATCTAAAATTCTGGATGATGAAAATCATTCAGATGTTAAGAAACGTGTTAAGTGTTGAACTATTTGAAAGGAATAGAAGATTTATCCAAAACTAATGGATTGCTTATCAGATTTTATTGATGAAATTTGTCTCAGCTGCAAGAAGATTTTTAAAGCTAAAGTTGATAAATTTTTATTTGCGATCAATAATGTTACAAGAAAGACTGAATGATTTAACTATCATATTTATAGAAATCTAGATTACGAGATATTGGTGAAAGAGTTTATTAAAGTTGAGGGAAATTTTTTATGTGTCAGTCGTTTTTTAATTGATTTATGTTATCAATATACATTTTTTAAAAACTATATATTATTAGGGTCTTTTATACGAAACTCGTCTTAGATCACCGTAACTCTGAGCACGATATTGAAAGTATTGTTTCGCCTATTTTCGTGTTCGAACCGGTTCTTTCACACCCAAACAAGATTGGAACACATTAAAATTGGGAAAAGTGAGGTGGAAATTTTATTGATTAAGATAACAAATCATAGAAAGAAAGATGTCGAACTAGTTCTTATGATATGCAAGCCCACACAAATAATATAGGTATTCGGTTCGTCTCAAAATGATTTACTTTTATAGGTAAATTGACAATTTTGAATATACATTTTTATCTAATATTTTAAGGTATCGAAATGAATTTGGTTATATTTCACTTCGAATTCAATCGATTTCAGATAAGTTATGATAATGATTTTGAGATAAAGAAAAAACTCAAAGTACTTAAAAAATACTAGTTGGATATCAGAAAAATATCTGAATACCTAAAGATACCAAACAATTCTCGAAAAAATTATTCAAAAGTTGCATGAAATATCCAAAATACCAAATGATTAGAAATACCCAAATTTATCCTGAAACAAACTCAACATAAACCGAACACCAAGAAGGTTAAAAATAGGCTTAGTTATGAAAACCGGTTTACTTCATGTCATACGTTTAGTTAGGTTTGGGGTGGAAGACTGATTGATAATCGGTTCGGTTACTTTGAATTTTCGGTCTTTCAGTTTTAAGGTTTAAGATCTATTTGGTTATTATAAAAGTGTGATTCAGATTTGGTTCAAATTCGATTTGGTTTTGAAGTTGTATAATATCAATGTATTTGGTTTCAGATCAGTTTTTTTTTTGTCAGAAATAATAAATCCATTCACCAACTTAACTAAGAGTTTGGTTACAGAGCATTAAAGCTTCTTTAGCAATTTTATTAGTAAAACGATTATGCTCTCTAGGGATAAACTTGAAATTAACGAAATTGAAAAAGTAGAGAAGAACAGTGATATCCGAGGATACACCATATATCTCCAAAGGGATTGAGCAACAGGTGATGGCTCGAATCAGTACTTGCGAGTCCGATTTGAAAGTGACACTCAAGAGTCCTTTCTCTCTTGCAGTCAAGATCGCTTCTCGAAGGGCAAGTGCTTCCGCCATGAGTGGGGATCCGACATACTCAAGGGATTTTGAACCTACTATGTTCAGATATGTGTCAGTTGTGAAATGTCATCCGATTCCTGCTCTATTACTTGCTCGATCCCAGGCGGCATCTGTGAAGCAGCTCACTTGTCCATCCTCGTTGTGAATCTGCAATTGGTTTTAAGTCTAAATGGTTTGGTTAGATATGTTTGAATTCAGGTACAGATATTATGCCCTACAACTTCGATTATATATTAAGTTTGATTTGGGTTCGATTAATAACGGAACTCAAAATAACTTGTAATTATAAATTATTTAGATACATATAAAGTCTAAATAATTTGGTAGCTCGGTTTGAATTTTGGTTGTAGATTTTATGTGCACTACTACGTGCAGCGTCGGATAATCCTGCAAATACGCAATTTTGATTATTTTATTAACTTTTAAAATAAAAAATTTGCAGAAAAAAGGTAAGTATAGAAGTCGCTGTGGGTTTTGGTTCGGTGTTGAGGTAGATAATTCTGAGCCGAGGAAGACGAAGCCATGGGTTTTGTCCTAACTTGTAATTGTCCCCCGTCCTCGCTCCTCGTCGTCTCTCAGCTTCACCATAACCAGGTAATTTGTCCTTCTCTGATCCTCATTTTTGATTTTCTAATTACAATCTTCTCACAATTCTCTTTTGTGGGTCACAATTCAGTTCTCCGCCGGAGTCAAAAGCTTTAAACTTCCGTTTAGTCCTCAGTTTTCTCCGACCCGGAGAACCCTAGTTTCGAAATCAGCTTGTTTCAATCTCCCTCAAGAACCCATTCTCTCTGAGGCTCTCAAGGTAACTTTTTTATTCTTCCGATATTCACCTCTTCTTTCCAAGATGGATAAGATTTGAGATAGAAGTTAATGAATTTGTTGTTTATCTGATGAAAGTAATGATTTTTCACCACTACTCTGTAGTTAGGATGAGTTGTTCCGAATAGTAATTAAGCAATTGATATTTCAAATTCTCTGATGAGATTGGGTGTTCTTGATTCCTGAAGGCTTACCTCTTTCGCATAAAAATGTTTCCTTTGTTCGAAATTTGATGGCTCATCAGAGGAGATAAGAAGTATTACGTTTTGTGTGAGTTTCCTCCAATCAAACTTTGATGATAGTAACTCAATTGCAGGAGCCAATTGCATTTGTGGGTGGCATGTTTGCTGGACTTCTAAGACTTGATCTAAACGAAGAGCCGCTCAAGGACTGGGTGACGCGAACTGTTGAAGCCTCAGGTATTACGGAAGAGGAAGTTAATGCAGATGGAATGGTTTCCAATGATGAAGAATCTCCTCAACTTATAGACATTGAATGAGGTCTGCATTACTAGAATCATCTTTCTCTCTACCATTCTCTTAATGTGTATTACTCCTCCATTATTGCAATAGAAATGAGTTTGGTTTTGCAATGACTGTATTATACCATCTGCAATGTATATGTATTATGTAACCACCTTGTGTTCTTTTACTTTAAAAAAGAAACACCAATGCTTCATCTTGATGTCTTGTGTCTTTTGCCGGAGTTACTTAAATTCTTACTACAATTGTTACAACACAGATGTATTCGAATCAAATTTAACTTAAAAATAGTTGAAGAAAGTTTAAGTATATGCGTCTTTGCCATAGTTGCTTACTTTCAAGTATTATGTGTGGCTATTAGTGGAAAGTTCAAACCTTTCACATACTAAGAGTTGTAATAGCATCTCCAATGCTGCTTCATTTCTCTCTTCAAACTCTATATTTGAAGAAAAGTTCTCTCCAATGGTTTTTCAAATCCTTCTTCAAATTTGAAGATCTTCATTTTTTTCTTCAAATTTGAAGGATCTTCATTTCTTCATTCATTTTCTAAAATCACACTTTTTATTGCAAAACAATCCTTTAACTTTTGTTGCTTTATTATTTTATGCATAATTAAAGAATATAATAATTTATGTACTCTACATTTGTGTAATTATAATTAGAACCATTGTAATTGTGTCGTGTATA
>OVBA01003109.1:0-29945 GCA_900406435.1 Lepidium aucheri | reverse complement strand
ATGCGAGACCAAGGCGGAAGGAAGAGGAGGTGGATTTAGGGATGGAATTTGAGGGTTTTATTTATGTTATTTAAAATTAAACTTAATGCTAGAACCGACTTGGATTTTGTTAAGTTATTGTTTAAGTTTGAATTTATGTTTGAACCTTAATTTTAGTTTGAATAAGAATGGAACCGTATTTATTTATGATTGTTGGGTTTGTCACATCTCATGAAATCGAATTTTGACTTAGTGAAATATGGAACTTGAAATGGTTAAGTGTAAGATCTACCCAAGACTTTACTAAAAATGTGTCGGAACTTGAACTTGCGGGTGTAGGGTGTTACATTCAGATGGTTGGTTGTTTAGAAAATTAATATAGACGACTTTTGGAATATGCAGTTAATAGAAGGCATCATTAAACATACAAGGTGTAATAGTAAAATCAGAAGTAAACAATTAATTAAACATTAGGCCCACTGAAAAGTGACGTAACATCTTTAATTAGAGAGAATTGATAATAAGATTCCAACGAGGTCCAGAGGAGAGGGAGATGCAAAAGTCTTCGCTTTCAAGATCCACATCAAAAGTCGTCATTTTCCCGGGACCGCAGAATATTCCACATATTAATCAATTACTGATTCCATTTTTATTTTTTTATTAGTCCAAATTAACGGCGTATTAATTTAGACATTCGGATCTTTTGTGTTCAAATTAAAACACTTTTTTGTTATACATAAGC
Organism: Lepidium aucheri; assembly: GCA_900406435.1. Taxonomy (NCBI): domain Eukaryota; kingdom Viridiplantae; phylum Streptophyta; class Magnoliopsida; order Brassicales; family Brassicaceae; genus Lepidium; species Lepidium aucheri. The sequence continues at coordinate 29,224 of OVBA01003109.1, read as the reverse complement.
CTTACCAGTTATCACATCCTCAAGAGAAAATAAGCCTTACCAGTAACACACACACAAAAACTATTCCAATTAATAAACAATTAATGAAATATGTAATATGATTATTACACCAATCATGCTGTGTTCTAATATATAATCGAAAGTGTACTTAAAATTTTAAATATCATGTTTTATTAGGACTATATATATGTCTATACCATAAAACTCAATTGTGTCATCTTAAATTTTATGTTTTCTTTTTATAATTATAATCTTAATTAATGAAATTAAAAAGAAAAAAAAAAGCAACCACCTAAAATATTATCTGTAAGTGAACATTAATATAAAATGATCTCATAATTTTTTTCCTTTTAAATGGAAATGCCACTTTCTGCAATAAATAAAGAATACGTCTAAATTAGAGTTCTATCTAACTGAGATACAAAAGAAATAAATAACCGACTTATCCAATATCAAGGAAGAAATATCTGATGCTCTTCGGAATATAAATCAAGCAAAGACGTCGGGTTCAGAGATCTTAATCATACTCATGTGAGGCTCATTCCAAAGAAAGAAAAATGTCATATTCCAGACTCATAGCCCTATGCAATGTTAGGTATAAAATTGTATCCAAAATCCTAAAATCAAGGCTACAACAAATCATGGAAAACTTGATCTCCGAAAGGTAGTATTCGTTTGTGCCAAATTGGACAATCCAAGACAATGCTCTAATACCCACGAGATCCTCCACTATCTCAAGCAATCACATGCAAAGAAAAAATGTGGTCTAGTTGTTAAAACATATATGACAAAAGTATATGATAGGCTTGAATAGAGATTTATAGAAGAAGTTTTAAGAAAGCTAGGATTTTACCCTATATGGATTGGATGGGTCATGATGTGCATAACTAGTCTCCTACTTTTATTTTCTCCTAAATGGCTCAGTAAAAGGAAAAGTAAAACCGCAATGGAGTGATAGGTCTCAGATTTATAGTCTTGAAATTAAGAACGATAGAACAGAGAACACAAAACAATTCTTCTCTGATAATTTTTCCGAAACACATCCAATGGCATATAAAACCTTACAAGTTGAAAGAAAGACACAACACCACTAACACAACTATTTATCCCCACTAACTAAGACACAACCACTTAAATATAAGTAACTGAAAGATAAACTTTATAATATATGAATATAAACTAATTCCAGCAATGATGATATGACTCCATCATTACACATGTCCTCCAAAGAACCTTGTCCTCAAGGTTTGGTGATGGGAAAATTGACCTAATCTTCTTCTTTAATATTGAGACATGAAAACAGAGTTCTAAAAAACAGAGCGAATTATGGTACCTTCAGGCAAATGTAAGCGAAAGGTTTCTGCTCCTACATGAGTCTCAATTTTGAACGAACCATAATCCTTTGTTGGTATCTTGAGCGAGGTGCGGCAAAAAATATAGTGTTGTCGCGATAGGCGAAGGAAGACCCAATCTCCTATGTCAAACAACTCATATCGACTCTGGGTATCTGCAATTTGTTGCAGCCTTGTTTTGACAGCAAAACAATTTTGCAGCCGTGGTTGGTGACTTCGATGTCCTCTCAGAGTGTTTCGTTCATTACAGCTGAACCATAACTCACTATTATTCTTCTTTTTCTGCACAGCCAAGCCCAAGTTATGTGAAACATGTGGCTCAGTGATTGGTTTAGGTGGTATTACGGTCACGTTTTGATGGATTAGGGACCATGCAATCTCACATGGAGTAAACAACTTTTTCAGACAAAGAGCTTCCTTTCTTCTTCCTTCCACAAAACTCAGATCATGGTGTTGTGGGGTAGGTGATGTACTCGAGCAGCTGCTGCGGGCAAGAGACACCATCGCCATCAACCTCCTCATTTTCTCTTCTATGCAATGGAACCTCTCTGTTGATACAACCTCAAACTCGTGAAGCTCGTCGATGAGCCATCCCAAACCTTTAGTCAAACGATCGAGTCTCTCATTGATAGAAGTCATGATTGATGTGACATGCAAATCCCAGAAACAAGAGCAATGCTCTGATACCAAATGATAGATCTCAGATTTAGAGCCTTGAAATTAAGAACAATAGAACAGAGAACACAAGACAATTCTTCTTTGATAATCTTTCTGAAACACATCCAATGGCTTATAAAGCCTTACAAGTTGAAAGAATGACACAACACCACTAACACAACTAATTATCCCTACTAACTAAGACACAACCACTTAAACATAAATAACTGAAACATAAAGATAAACTTTATAATATATGAATATAAACTAATTCCAACAATGATGATACGACTCCATCATGGGGAATCCTTCAAGGAGATCTCTTGTCATCTTTCATCTTTATTCTTTGCAAAGAAGTTCTGTTGAGCCTATAAAAAAACTCAAATGAAGATGGTATGCTACAAGGCTTAAGAGCGTCAAAAATCAACATTAACCTTCTCATCAAAACACTTCCAGCCACCAAAGCAAAGGTAAAATCTCTGCTGAAAATGGATAAAGAGGATGGTAATGGAAAGTATTTGGATTTGCCTGAAATGTTTGGAAGGATGAAAATATATGTTCACTAGTATAGTTGAACACATTAAGTAAAGAGCAAAGAGTTGGACTACAAGGACATTATCTTAAGCAGGTGAATCGGTTATGCTTCAATCAGTATTTACAGCAATCGTAGCTTATTCCATGAGTTGTTACAAGCTCCCAAACAGCCTCATAGCTAGTATCCAATCATCTTCGACTCGCTTCTAGTGAAACTTGAACCCAAATAAGATAATCATGTGCTGGCTCTCCTTGAAAAAACTAGCAAAAAATAAAAAAGAAGGTGGATTACGCTTCTGGGACATCCAAACCTTTAATGCGGCTCTTTTAGCAAAGTTAGGATTGCAACTACTTCAAGAACTTAACAGCCTCTATGCAAGAGTTCCGATAGGTAAATACTCACCAAAACTTTAATTTCCTCGATTGTAAGCTGACCAAAAATGTCTCCCATGGTTGGAGAAGTGTCCTTTTGGGAAGAAACCTCACCTGAAATCACATATGCAAGGTGATAGGAGATGGTAGTGAAACCTCCTTATGGAAGGATCTTAAGCTCTTAATGGAAGTTCAATATACTCTTTTTGGTCCACCAAATGCTAACCAGAAACCTTAAAGTCTTGAAGAAAACACAAGAAGGTGGAGTAAGGAAAAAATCAGAGCACTAGTCCCCAACCTGGAATAAGTTATTCTCCATATTAAACCAAGTGATTTAGGAGCACATGATAAATATGAATAGATTCCAAGTCCAGATGGCACTTACCAAGTAAAATTCTGGTACCATGCATGGTTTTCAGAAGCCTTGCAAAGGGAAGATTAGGTCTCTACACCTACTGACTTCAACTGAAATAAATATGTTTGGTCAGCTACATGTTCTCCAAAGATAAAACTATTCATGTGGAAAGAAATTAATAAAGCTTTGCCAATAGAAGACAACCTTCTACACATAAAAATAATAAAGACAAGCTGTTGTAAAGGTGCCAAGAACTGAAAGTTTAGATCATTTACTCTTTAATTGCAAATTTACTCAAGAAGTTTGGGATCTCATTCCACTAAAAGAGTCTCTGGAAGGATCAGTCTCTTTGAACCTTAAACACACGCTCCAAAAAGACACGATCTATGGACTTGTCTCCTACCGTCAGGTATCATATCAACCTCGATCCTCCCTTGGGTTTGTTGGACAATATAGATTTCATGAAACAAGCTCCAATACGATGATAGAATCATCAGGACAACAGACAACGCAACAAATACAATATCTAAAGTAAAAGAATGGCAAGATGTGATAAAACTTTTAAAAAAGATAAGTCTCATACCTACAAGAAAATCAGAGATTATACTAAAAAAACTAGTTCAAAAATTTGTATAGATTCAAATTGGGATAAAAACTCACTGAAATCGGGTTTTGGATGGTATATACAAGACATATTATGCAATGATCTAGCAAAGAAATTCAGCTGCTAGAAGCTTCACATAATCTCTATTAATAGTGGGGAGTCTAGCAATGCAAGCAGCTCTGTACCATGCGGTTGAATTGGGTATCACTAACATCAAGGTCTAATCGGATTTTTTTATTGGTTCAAACAATTTCAAAAAGTTTAGTTCAAGTGAAAATCTACGAATTATCTTTTAACATTGTCTATTTTGCACGTTCTTTTAGATCTATTCACTTCTACCACAACATTCATAAAATAAGATAGCTGATAATTTGAACTAAAAAAGTTAGAGAGTCATCAAACTTGACAAAAACAATTAAACTCAAAGAAGGAATTTATGGTTTTGCATAGACTTTCACTCAAATTAATTTGTTTTTTTTAATATACCACTCTAACTAAAATTGTTCTTTTTTTTTTGTCAAACAACTAAAATTGTTCTCTTCTTAAAGTTTCATTCACTTTATTTCTGTCAAGTTTAAATACAATAAAAATTTATAGAAAGTAAAAAAGATATTGTAACTTTATGTCAAAGTTTCATATTGCAACATCACAAATAAAATTTAAAACAAATATCATTTTTTGTCAAATAAACTCATAAAATTTGATTTTTGTTTCTTTGGAGAGAAATCATTTTATACAAGAGATAGAGACAAGGAATTTAAGAAACAAACAAGTTGGTAAGTTTTGTAAGAAATTAAAAGTGTGAGACTTTGCCAAAGTGAATGCTTCGAAGACTTTACCTTTACGATGGTTAGAGAGCCTAAAAGAAGCTACTGCTCCCCGAGTCTCAAGTATTGACTTTTACATTTAACATTAAGAAAAACAAAAGTAGCAATTAATTAGTATTTAAGTAGCTGTTATAAGACTTTTTTATAAAAATGAATAAATAGATGCCAAAAGAAAGTTTGAACATTATGTCGCTATTTTGAGTATTCGCCATTTAAGAATATGATTATCAATTGCTTTGAAAAATAAAATTTATTATAAAAATTAATAATAAAACAGTCATATTTTAGTTTGTTTTTGACTGTAGAATATGATTAGTTTAATTTCAATATTTTACAAAAAAAAATTATTTTTCAAAACAACTAAAACACAGTTAATAAAACTTTAAGTATATAAACATTCATCTACAAAAATAAAAGGAACCAAAACATACTTCCTTGTGTTATGAAAATACTAAATTATTATAAATATTATTCTAACTATATTTTTCTTTTCCAAAATAAGTTGCACCGAAATGTCGATAATCCACCATCTCCGGTATTCATAACGTTTCTGAAACATATATTCGGTGGGGATATGACCGTAACGTCTTACAACGTTTCTTTTTTTTTCTTCAAACAAAAAGGTAAAGAAAACAAAGAGATAAAAGGAAATTTTGATTAAACTATTGTAATATCTCGGGTCTTAAAACTCAAAAATACCATTTTTTCTTCTCATAAACCGAAAAACCATCAAATCTTAAAAGATTTTGAGAATGAATTGCTATATTATTAGTTTTTTTTAATACTTTAAGATATTATATTTAAGTATTGTTAGTTTCATGATTTGACTTTCTTATACTTTAAATCTATAGATATTTTTATATATTTTATATATATAGACATATCTATGTCATTCCCGTATCTATAATATTTTAAATTTTGTCGTTTCACGTCTTGGTTTCTACTCCTATTTTTGTTTCGGTGCAACATATAAGTTTATAATTCGAGTGTAATTTTAATTATAGTTAGATTTATAAACACAAAAAATTAGGAAAGGAGTTGTCAATACTCAAATTCATTGCATCTGAAATTTTATAAAAGAAGAAAAAATATAGTATTGAAGAAAATACACTAATATACACAACAACACACTCTTTACTAAAAATGAAAAAATATATGAAAAAGTCAAAGCCTTAACACTCTTCTCTATATATACTCATCACTTCAAAGCTGAGATTCATCATTCCTTAAACCCTAAACCACTCGAGTACTCCACAACTCATAAAAATGGAGGTCGAAGGCAAAGGAGGAGAATCTGGAACGACCACCACTCGGAGATTCGCACTTCCGGTGGATTCAGAAAACAAATCAATAACTTTCCGGCTATTTTCCGTGGCTAAACCTCACATGAGAGCTTTCCATCTCTCATGGTTTCAATTCTTTTGCTGTTTCGTCTCAACTTTCGCAGCTCCACCTCTCCTCCCTATCATCCGTGAAAACCTTAACCTCACCGCCACCGACATTGGAAACGCCGGTATCGCCTCCGTCTCTGGCTCTGTCTTTGCTCGTCTCCTCATGGGCACGGCCTGTGACCTCTTCGGTCCACGTCTCGCCTCCGCCGCTTTGACGCTCTCCACCGCTCCCGCCGTCTATTTCACCTCCGGGATCAAATCTCCGATCGGTTTTATCCTGGTGAGGTTCTTCGCCGGATTCTCTCTGGCCACTTTCGTCTCGACACAGTTCTGGATGAGTTCTATGTTCTCTGGACCGGTCGTGGGATCAGCTAACGGAATCGCCGCCGGTTGGGGAAACCTCGGAGGAGGTGCGACGCAGCTGATCATGCCAATCGTGTTCTCAGTGATTCAACAATTGGGATCCACCAAATTCACGGCTTGGAGAATCGCTTTCTTCATTCCTGGTCTCTTTCAGACTTTCTCTGCTTTTGCCGTTCTCTTGTTCGGCCAGGTATTAACTAACCGGTTTAGTTTTACCCTTTGTTTAATTTATTCCGGTTTGAGATTTTGTGGCACATTTTTTCCGTTATTGGACTTCAAATCATTTTTTTTTCTTAATGATTATTTAAGTAATTTTATGATAAAAGTTTAAATCAGTTTTCGTTATAAATATTGAACTCAATAGGATTAATGAATTATAAAGAACTCGGTTTAAAGATACCGGTTTGAGTGACGTTCGAGATTCATATAGTAGATTCTTTAGTAGTCGTTTGTTCACTTGCGTTAAAATGGACGATTACTAGGTTAAGGTTGTTTTTTTATTACTGACTCACGTTTTTGTCTTTATTTTGCAATTTAAAAGGATCTTCCTGATGGAGATTATTGGGCAATGCACAAATCTGGAGAGAAACAAAAAGATGATGTAAGCAAAGTGATTAGTAATGGTCTAGCTAACTACAGAGGTTGGATAACAGCATTAGCATATGGTTATTGCTTTGGAGTAGAGCTCACAATAGACAACATTATAGCTGAATACTTCTTCGATAGGTTTCACTTAAATCTAAAAACAGCTGGAATCATAGCAGCTAGTTTTGGACTTGCCAACTTTTTTGCTAGACCTGGAGGAGGAATTCTCTCAGACTTAGTAGCCAAACGGTTTGGAATGAGAGGACGATTATGGTCTTGGTGGATTGTGCAAACCATAGGAGGTGTATTATGTACAGTTCTTGGCTTAATTGACTCATTGACATTGTCAATAGTTGTTATGCTCATCTTTTCTGTATTCGTTCAAGCATCTTGTGGACTTACTTTTGGCGTTGTTCCATTCATTTCGAGAAGGTAATATCCGCTCGTTCATAATTTTTGGTGTTGAATGATCTCAAGTTATGATGTGTGATATATTTATATTCTGATACATATTTTCTTACAAAATGTTCGGTTTTATTATTTAGATCTCTTGGAGTAGTGTCAGGAATGACAGGTGCAGGAGGCAATATAGGTGCTGTTGTGACTCAATTGTTATTCTTCAAAGGATCAAAATACTCGAAAGAGACAGGGATTACTCTAATGGGGATTATGACAATCGCATGTTCATTACCGATATGTTTTATATACTTTCCTCAATGGGGAGGTATGTTTTGTGGACCTTCTTCTAAAAAAGTAACTGAAGAAGAGTATTATCTCACTGAATGGAATGATAAAGAGAAAGCTAAGGATTTACATCTCGCAAGCAAAAAATTTGCAGAAAATAGTGTTAGTGAAAGAGGTCGAGCCACGTCAGCTCATCCTGAAACTTGATTAACTCATTGTTGAGTTTTGTTTCTCTGTTGAATATGTTTTGTCTTTGTTTTTGTTTAAGAGTTTTCAACAACTCTATTTCTTGATTTTTGGTTATCTCTCTTTCTATTGTGTGATAATTGTATGTTATGTAAAGTCTCACTGCTTTCTTTATATGAAAAACTTTTGTAAATTATTTTATCATTGGGTTTATACATTTACGTATACTAGGATTATACTCGCATTATAATGCGAGATTTAATTATTTACATTGTTTTTTTTGAACCGTCTTTATTTAAGTTGTTAGACCCGTGTTAATATTTAAGAATACATATTGTTTTAGAGGCCCGAAACCCGAACAAAAGTCATCCGAATTAGAGGAACCGAACCAGACAAACCAAAATGGGCCATAATCTATATACCCAGAAAACTAAATCCGAACCGAGCCGGAACCCTATTAAAAACCAAATTTTAACTTTTTATAGTTTTCGCAAATAATTTTTCATTTTATTTTCGAAATGTTTATATAAAAATACTAAAATCCTAAATTGATCTATATCGAACCGAAGCATATCCAAAAAATAAAAATACACAGACAAGTTTTAAATTAAAAGAACCAAAAAAACCGAATTAAATGAACTAAACTCGACAAAACACCAAAAGATGTCATAAATCTATGTACCTAGAAGGTTGAATCCAACTCCGAATAGGAATTGCATCAATAACCCAATTAGTAACCGATATATATTTAATAAATTTTAATTTTTTAAAAATTTTTAAGTGAATTTTTATTAATTTAAAATTATATATTTGTAACAAAACCTATATTAATCTTATTTTTAAGGGAAATTATGATCCTAAGTTTAATTTTATCATATAGTTTATAGCACCGTCAAAATGAAAGTGTCTCTCACCTTAACATATAAGATATTGTTTCATGTATTTAATGATAAATAATAATATGACTACAATAATTCAAACTAATTGATTTCAACATTGTAATGTACACAATTAACCTTATAATATTTCCCAATCTACCACATTGATTGCTATATATGTAGCAAGAAGTCACATGCAATCCACGAAACAAAAATATTTATTCTCAATGTAACAAAACAGATTGGGATTTATTTGTTTTTTTTATAAAGCATAGTGGGATTTTTGTTTCATAATAAGAGTCTAAGACAAATTAACGAAAAAAGAGCAAAAGAAACACTCATATGAAACCAAATTTTGAAACACTTATAAACGTCCAATTCATTGGTTCGTCCATAACTTTGATATTGACATCTTCATATCCTCAGAAGAAAGCATCAATACTAAATTATTGCAAATGAAGATACCAAATAATAAATATGTGAGAAAGACATATATCGTGATAACGTATGACAATAATTCGAGATGACATATAACTCCAACAGGTTGAGTGAGATTTATTATCACCCACTCTAATAAATAAACAAAAGGATATCAAATAACTTAAAATCAAATGATATTACCAACCCTATCCAATTAGTTATAATATGAGAGAATTTGATAAATACCCTAAATTTTATTTGAAATTTGAAAATTCCACTTAACCTTTTGTAAAATTTGATGAATATATATACTTTTTCTTAACAAATGACCAAACTACCTTTATATATCATTTACATAATTATTTTATATACAAAATTTAAAAATGTATATAAATGCATGTGGAAATTAGAATATTTAATGTTAAGAAAGTTTTCAAAATAATAGAAATGAGTTTCTAAAAATCTAATATATCAATTATATACAAGTAGATATGTAAAACAATATAAAACTAAATATTCTTCTCATTATATATAATTTAAAATATAAGACGAATCATATATATATATATATATACTTTAAACTTAAAAATGCATCATATAAATATATTCTAATTTATAAAAATTAATTTATCAAGAATTTGGAATAGATTAGATTTAACTTTTTTTCTCCGTTGATTTATTTTTAACTACTCACTTATGTTTGTGTTGGCTGATTTTTTCTATAGTTAACTTATTTGAACTGTTGATTTATTTTTTGTTGATCATTAATTTTTTTATTGACTTAGTTTTTTTGTAGATTTTTTCAGCTCTCTCCTGACTTATTAGTAAAGTTGATTTGTTTGAACTATCGACTTATTTTTCATACTCACAAACTTAATTTTTTTATGGTTGACTTATTTTTAACAGCTGACTTATGTTTAGATTGACTGACTTTTTCTATAATTGACTTATTTGAACTGTTGATTTGTTTCTTGTTGGTTGTTGATTTTTTTGTTGACTCATTTCTAACAGTTGTCTTATGTTTAGATTTGCTGACTTTTTTATAATTGACTTATTTGAACTGTTGATTTATTTTTTATTGGTGGCTAATTTTTTTTGCTGAATTGATATTTATCGTAGACTTGTTCAACTCTCTGCTGACTTATTAGTAAAGTTGATTTATTTGAACTGCTGATTTATTTTTTGTACTCGTTGATTTTATTTTTTTGCCGTGATTTATTTTAAACTATTGCCTTATAATTTGTTTAGTTGACTTATTTATTGTTGTGTTTATTGAAGTTTTGATATACTTTTTTGTTGGTAGTTGGTTTTTTTTACTTGACTTGTTTTTTTACTGTAAATTGATTTGTTTGACCACAAATACAATAATAAGACTAATATGCAAGGAAGATGGATGAATAATAATATAATATTGAAAAATTTAAACATAATGGTGATTATGATCAAACAAACTACAAATCTAGTTACTAACAATAACAAAAGGTAATAGTGAAATGGATAGCATGAGTAAAAGATAGTATATATAAAACTCTATATGATCATCGTCTACAATGATCATCAAATAAACTCTATACAAAATGCTATATGCTTCACAGTCAAGTCTATAGTGATGATGATCGATTGATATAAGATAAAAAATTCTAAATAAATTAACATAATTAGTATATGAAATTTTTTGAGGTTTGGAAAAGATACTTGAGTTGGAGAAGATAGAAACAAACAAAATTACTAATTGACTTAACTTTGTTTCGTGGATTTATATCATTTTATTTTATATCTACTATTTTAATCAATAATTAAATTTTACATTATTTCTAACTCTTTAATTACTGCGTATAAATTAATTACTACATAAAATATACATAATTTTGAAAATTATTTATATTATGTAACTAAAATGTTAAAACTAAATTTAGAATTATATAATATAAACTATAATTATTTTTAGAATTTATTATATCATTAAATTATTTATTTTCTGTTTTATTCAAAATTAAGGTTAAAAAAGTCATTTTGAAAAATATAGGTATTTTCCAAATTTTTAAAAGATTTGGTATATATTTCAAATTTTTAAAAAGATGTAGGATATCCAATCAATTTTTCCCTTATAATATTTGATATATATATATATATATATATTTATAGTTACTAGTTGGGAATCTGTCATTCCGATGAGATTGTTAACTTATCAAAAACTTTTATTAAGCAAAAAATAACTCTTTCCGTAATAAAAATCACCAACAATTAAACATTGTTATGTCAAAGGCACTAATAAAATAGATTGTTTCTTCTTTCAAAAGATCATTGAATACATGTAGGCGGTGAACATGAAAACAACCTTACATGACCATTGACTGCAAAGATGAGAGATAATATTTAGAAATACATGTCATATTTGACTAGTTTATTATATGTTAATTGTGGAAGTCATTATGCATTTTCATCAAGGAGCAACATATCGACCCCATGAACTCTCCACATATCAAATTGGGATTTTTCATAAATATATATTATTCAATATATATATACATATAATTTTCGTTTTTTATAAATAACTTTTAATATAATACTTTTTTATATCATAAGATTACTAATAAAAATTACTTTTTGTTAGGAACAATTTTTTAAGAATTATTAGATTAGGATTTCTTTATAGGTAAAAATGATTCAAAATAAATATATATATATATATAGCTTTTTATAAAGGGGGAATTGCAAAAATGCCCTTCAAAAAAGGATATTTTCATCACTGCACTCATTTTTTGGACATTTTCAAAAATACCTCTCATTATGGAAAATGAACAAAATACCCTTTAATTATTTTATTCTTTATTTTAATAAATTTTTTCCCAGTAAAACAAAATATTTTTCCTGCAAAAAAAATATTTTTTCGGTAAAAAAAAATAATTTTCCCGCCAAATTTTTCCTATTTATAAGGGAGTTTATAAATGTTTTTTATAAGAGACCTTATAAAATTTATAAGGCTTTATAAGAGAGCTTATAAAACTTATAAGGTTTTATAAGAGACCTTATAATATTTATAAAATTTTATGATAGAGCTTATATAATTTGTAAGGCTTTATAAGATAGCTTATAAAAGTTATAAGGTGTTTATAAAAAATTTATAAGGTATTTATAAAAATTTATTAGAGAGCTTATAAAATTTATAAGTTTTTATAAAAGACCTTATAAAATTTATAAGGTTTTGTAATAGAGTGTATATAATTTATAAAGTTTTATAAGAGAGCTTAAAAATTTATAATGTGTTTATAATAGATTTATAAGGTGTTTATCAAAATTTATAAGGTTTTATAAGAGAGCTTATAAAATTTATAAGGTATTTATTAAAAATTTATAAGGTGTTTATAAAAATTTATAAGACATTTCTAAAACTTTATAAGGTGTTAATAAAAATTTTGTAAAGATTTATAAGCGAACTTATAAAAAATTTTGGCGGAAAAATTTTTTTTCGCGGGAAAAACTATTTTTTTGAGGAAAAAACCTTACTTTTGGTGGAAAAAAAAATTTACAGTATTTTTTTAAAAGAAGTCCATACAATTTTTTTTTGGCGAGAATTTTTTTTTTCAAAAGATTTATAACTATTTTTTATGGTATTTTCGTCATTTTTATAATAACGAAAGAATTTTTATAAAAAATAAATTTCAAAGGCCATTTTTGCAAGATGTACACTAAAGAAGGGCATTTCTCAAACTTCCTCTTCAATATATATATATATATATAATTTTTTGTTTCTAATAAATAATTTTAATATAATAATTGTTTATATAATAAATTTTTATATAATAAGATTACTGATGAAAAATACTTTTTGTTAGAAACAATTTTTTAAGAATTATTAGATTAGGATTTTTTTATAGATAAATATGATTCAAAGTATAAAATATACATAAATATATATCGCTTTTTATAAATAAGTTTTTAATATAATATTTTTTTACATAATAAAATTAGTAATGAAAACTACTTTTTATTAAAATTAACTTTTCAATAATTAACATTTCTGATTTTCTTTTAGATTAAGATTTCTTTTTAGGTTAGCAATTTTTTTTAGATTTAAATAAGCTAAATATTTCAGAAATATAATTAAAGATTTTTTTATCTAGTTTAAAAAAATCCAGGAGAATTTTGAATCCTTGGATCTGACATGTGAAAGAATCATATTAATTATTAGCTTTGAGAAACCCTTCTTATATCATAAGATGATAAAATTTCAAGCTAATAGTAATAAAATAAAATAATCATACATTAAATTTAAATTTTTTATCTTTATTGTTTGTTTTCCTTCATTATTCTGGATGTAAAATAAAACAATAAATTAAATTTGAAAAAAGATTGAGAAGTTGGAAAGTATTGAAAAATCGTATATATGTTTATGTATATATAACAATTAATATTCACAATTCCCTTTTAAATTAGGATTATGTATACAAAATTCCTTTTCATTTAGGATTATGTATACAAATAAATATTTGGGAGTATTTAGATAAATATCTTATGTTAGGGTTATGATCAGAGATATATATTTTATTCAAAATATCTAAATATAATATTTTTTATATAATAAAATTACTTTTGTTAGAAACAATTTTTTAAGAATTATTCGATTAGGATTTTTTTATAGATAAATATGATTCAAAGTATAACATATATATTTATATATATATCGCTTTTTATAAATAAGTTTTTAATATAATATGTTTCTTTATGTAATAAAATTAGTAATGAAAAATACTTTTTGTTAAAATTAATTTTTTAATAATTAATATTCCTGATTTTTTTTAGATTAAGATTTCTTTTTAAGTTAGAAATTTTTTTTAGATTTGGGTAAGGTAAATATTGAATAAATATATTTAAAGATTTTTTTATCTAGCTTTAAAAAAATTAATAAATCCAGAAGAATTTTGGATCATTGAATCTGACACGTGGAAAAATCTTGTTATATACTAACTTTGAGAAACCCTTCTTTATATAATAAGATTAATATTCACAATTCCCTATTAAATTAGGATTATGAATATAAAATCCCTTTTAGATTGGATTATGTATACAAATAAATATTTAGGAAATGCTTAGATAATTATATTCTGTTAGGATTATTATCAAAGATAACTATTTTGTGATAAAGCTAATATTTAAAAAAATCTTCTTAAAAGATCTGTTTTCATTTTTTAGAAATAAATAAATACAGCAAAATTTACGATCATTAGATTCTAATACGTAAAATCATCCTGTGAATGAATAACTTTAACATCTAACTTTATATTATAGAATATATATATAGTATTTTTAAGAATATCACTATGTACTTGGGATGCTTGGACAACCATCTTTAACATGAAATAACTATTCATTGATTTCATATTTAGTACTTTGTTGAAATGTTCTCAAAAACTTTAAACAGACAATAGATAACAATAAAAACTATTCAATATTGTAGGAGGAGGATGAAGAGAGAGGGGGGAAAGAAGATGAAAAGAATGACGAGAAAGGAGAGAGGAAAAAATAGGGAAGAAATAGGAAGAAAAATATGAGTAGGATAAAAATATATCAGAAACAATTAGAAGGAATAGAAAAACAAATTAATCAAAGTTGGTGACTTTGTAGAAATTATGAATAAAGATTTTATAAGAAAATAAATATTCTATATATTAGTCTTCTATATCAAATTATTTGATAAGATATTCGGTTTTTACATAAAAAATGGTTCATTTTTAAAATATTTAAGTCCTAATATGTGTAGAAAAAATCTATATATTTTTAAAGAATATTTAATTTTGATTTAGTTTTTTTACTAAAAATTATATTGTAAATAGAGTTAGAAGATGAGAAAATGAGTGAAAAAGAAAAAGAAAAATCAAAAAGATATGATAACAAATATTCTCTCCGTTCTTTATGAATTGATGTTTTAGAAAAAGAAAATTATTTCTTTTTAGTTGATGTTTTACGATTTCTATGTAAAATTTATTGTATTTTTGGTAGTTTTGACTTTTAAAATTTTGTATATTGATTTGTGATTGGTTAAACTATTTTGGGAGAATTACAAAAATGCCCCTCAAAGAAGGATATTTTCATTACTGCCTTCATTTTTTGGACATTTTTAAAAAATACCCCTCATTATGGAAAAATGACCAAAATACTCTTATATTATTATTATTATATAGTTTTACATAATTTTTTCCCGCCAAAAAAATATCCCGCCAAAATTTTTTCTTTTGCCAGAAAAAAAATTTTCTGCCAAAAAAATTTATAAGGGAGTTTATAAAAAATTTTTATAAGAGAGCTTATAAAAATTTAAGAGAGCTTATAAAATTTATAAGGTTTTATAAGAGACCTTATCAAATTCATAAGGCTTTATGATAGAGCTTATATAATTTATAAGGCTTTATAAGATTGCAAATAAAATTTATATGGTGTTTATAAAATATTTATAAGGTGCTTATAAAAATTTATAAGGTATTTACAAAAATTTATAAGAGAGCATATAAAAATTTATAAGATTTTATAAGAGACCTTATAAAATTTATATGGCTTTGTAATACAGCTTATATAATTTATAAGGTTTATAAGAGACCTTATAAAATTTATAAGGTGTTTACAAAAAAATTATAAGGTGTTTATCAAAATTTATAAGGCTTTATAAGAGAGCTTATAAAATTTATTAGGTGTTTATAAAAATTTATAAGATATTTATAAAGATTTTGTAAAGATTTATAAGCACACTTATAAAAAAAATTTGGCGAGAAAATTATTTTTTTGGCGGAAATTTTTTTTTTCTGAAATTCCATAAAAAAAATTTGGTGGGAAAAAAAATTTTGGCGGGAAAAGAAAAATTTTGGCGGAAAAAATTGATAACAATTCTTTTGAGGGCATTTTGAAAAGATAAATGACAAGAGACATTTTTGAAAAAAGGTACACCAAAAAGGACATTTCTCAAAATTTCCCAACTATTTTGGAATTTGTGATAAACTATATTTTGTTTAAAAAAAATAAAAAAGTTAATGATTCCTTAATAGATGTGAAATGCCTAAAACATCAATTATAAAAAATAAAGGAAGTATTGTATAAAATATGTTGAATATTGTGTAGGGTTTTTAGCCATCTACTTAGTTATAATTGAAAAAGTGGTTATTCTACCAATTATCCCTAAATGTAAATACATGTTAGATATTTGATTATACAACTAATAGAAGTATTAAGATGCAATATTTATTGTATAACTGCATCATATTTGAGATATATATATAAAGAGTGAGACTTTGGCAAAGCTAATGGTTCGAAGACTTTACCTTTGCCATGGTTAAAGAGACCAGAGGAGGGCTCAGGTTCCCCGAGTCTCAAGTATTGACTTCGAAAAACATTATTGATATTAGAAATTGCAACTGATTGAAATCTTAATAGCTGTTATTCGATTTAAAAAATAAGTAAATAGTTGGAAAATTATATCACTAATATTTTGACTTTTTCATATTCAACTAAACCTAGACACTCGACAAATATTAAGAAAACCTAAAACATTGTACGGGTGCGTAAGCAACATTGTACGGAAACATAGATGCAACATTGTTTGTAAAATCACTTTCGTTTTAATTATATTTGTTTCGAAGTAAATGTCATTTTTAAATCTGTGTAAATTTGATATAGAATATATCCAATTTGCGTCTGATTAAATTAGTAAAATATGAAATAGTATAAAAGTTCAAAGTCCACTGCTTTGTATCAATATAGCAGAATATCTAATTTTATCTTTAGTTCTCATTCAAAATAACGAAACGACAATTATATTTTAAAAGTACTTTTTACTTGATATAAAACATTGAGAAATTACCTGTGGTATTTATTCTAGTAGCATGTGGTAAGTTTACTAAAAAGTTGTGCACTTACATATCTAGGGATCGAGTTCTATTGTCTACATTATGTATGAACTTGACTAATAGACCGACTATTTGTGTTACAATGTTAAACAAAAACATTTTGAAATTAATATTGTTCATTAATGAATTGCATATTGTCTTTTAATGGAATTTTAGTATTTTAATTTTTAATGTATATAAGCGATTTTAGATTTTTTTGTCAATATTGGGGCACAACTAGCTGGCCCATTAGCCAAGTTCATGCATAATGTAAGCAGCAAGACTCGATCTCAAGATATGCAAGTACATATACCTTTAGTAAACTTACCACATGCCACTAGGGTTAAAGCCATTTGCATATAATTTTAGAATTTAAGATAATTGAACTAATGTTTTTGTAAAATACCTTTAAATTAACTATTAATTAAAAGTTGACAATATTTTCTTTGTCAACAACTGAATCAATAAAGTCGGGTATATGACCAAACTCATATCTAAAATCTTGTATTAATTGACCACATATAGTGTGTTGGAAATGAAATGAAGGTGTCCGAATAATTAACTACAATAGATTGACACTGATCTGATCTATAGCCTAAATTAACTATCAGACCGAGAAGATCTCGATAAAAGTTGTCAACTATTATGGGCCTCATTGGCAAATCCTACAGCAGCTCTGCAGAACCATAATATTTTCAAAGCACTTAACTTTTTCTAATCAAGTTTTGCTCCGGAATTTTTTCAGAGCCATATTTTTATGAGAGCGCTAAATCTTTACCAATCAAGCTTTACACATAATTACTAAGTCCAGAGCACTTTTTCTTTTTTTGCTTTGCAGAGCAATTTTATGGCTTTACAAAGCTGAAAACCCAGAGCACTTATATTTTAGCTTTGGAAAATTTCTACAACACTCAAATCTACAGCCACATCCAAAAAACCTACAACTTAAATTCTACAGCCAAAAAAGAAAAGCTACACCCTTACCAATCAGCCCTTATATTAGTGAATTTCATGTAATTTGTCCAACCTGATTTGATGAGTATTTCCATAGATATTTAATATTAAATTACATTTTTGGAATGAAAAATAAAATTACATTTGAACTTTAGTTACGTTATGATATGATAGTACTAGGATTATACCCGCATTATAACGCAGAATTTGATTGTTTTCAAATTTTATTCATTTAGGTTGTTAGATCCGTGCTGATATTTTGGAAAATTGTTTTTAAGATGTTAATTCAATGACTATAACCCGAACCAAAATTGATCTGTATAAGAGAAACCATCCGATAAAATACTCAAATGAGTCCTAAATCTATATATTCAAAAAACTAAGCCCGAACTCGAACTTAAACCAAATCAAGAACCAAATTTTAGCTTTTGAGAGTTTTATTATTACTATTGTTTTCAATTTTAAAATTTTATATAAAAATACCTCTAAATTGGAGTTTGGTCTAGACCAAACCGAACCACATCCAAAAAAAAAAAATTTGAGTAAGTCTTAAATCAAAAGAACTCAAATACAGAATTAGAGGAAATGAACCCGAAAAAATACCATAAATGAGTCTTAAACCTATGTACCCAGAAAACCGAGTCTAAACACGAACCTGAACCGAATCAAGAACCGAATTTGTAACCGATATGTTTATATTAATTTTATTTTTTTGCTTTTTGGTGTTTTTTCATTAGTTTTAAATTTTTACATATAAATCTGTACTAAAATTTATCTTATGTCTATTTTTAAGAGTTGTTACAAACTATATATTAATTTCATCCTAAAGTCTATAATACAGTCAAAATGAAATTCTCTATAAGATATATTTAGATTATAGATATCAAAAAAATATCTTAGAATAATGATTCGACCCATAATAGTTTCTGTTTCCGTTGGGCTCTTAACCAAAATTCAGTTGAAACTCAAATTCGATAAAACCCAAATATATAGAATCGCATTATAAAAGAACCAAAAAAAGACAAAGATTACATCAGCAAGACACACATGCACTTCCATGAAAATGTCAGAGCCTTTACACTCATCCTCCTCTATATATAGAGCCCAACCTCGGACCTCAGATTCTTCATTCCTTAAAACCTTAAACCTCTTAAGTTCTCTAAAACTTTCAAAATCTTACAATAATGGAGGTTGATGGCCAAAGAGGAGAATGTGGAACCACCAGGAAATTTGCACTTCCGGTGGATTCTGAAAACAAGTCAACAACTTTCCGGATATTCTCCCTCGCTAAACCTCACATGAGAGCTTTCCATCTCTCATGGTTTCAGTTCTTTTGTTGCTTCGTCTCTACTTTCGCAGCTCCACCTCTCCTCCCTATCATCCGTGAAAACCTTAATCTCACCGCCACCGACATCGGAAACGCCGGTATCGCCTCCGTCTCTGGCTCTGTTTTCGCTCGTCTTCTCATGGGCACGGCCTGTGACCTTTTCGGTCCACGTCTTGCCTCCGCCGCATTGACACTCTCCACTGCTCCCGCCATTTATTTTACCTCGACAATCAAGTCTCCAATCGGATTTATCCTCGTCCGATTCTTCGCTGGATTCTCTTTGGCCACTTTCGTCTCGACACAGTTCTGGATGAGCTCTATGTTCTCTGGACCGGTCGTGGGATCGGCTAACGGAATCGCTGCCGGGTGGGGAAACCTTGGAGGAGGCGCGACGCAGCTGATCATGCCATTGGTGTTCACTGTGATTCGACAATTGGGATCCACCAAATTCACGGCTTGGAGGATCGCTTTCTTCATTCCTGGTCTCTTTCAGACCTTATCTGCTTTCGCCGTTCTCTTGTTCGGTCAGGTACACTTACTCTCTAACCGATTTGGTTATTTCCGGTTAACTCGGTTTAGAGAATTTATGACTCGTGTTTTTCTCTTCATTTTTAATTTTTTAAAGGATCTTCCTGATGGAGATTATTGGGCACTGCACAAGTCTGGAGAGAAACAAAAAGATGATGTGAGAAAAGTGCTTCTTCATGGTCTAACCAACTATAGGGGATGGATCACAGCAATAGGATATGGCTATTCTTTTGGAGTAGAGCTCACAATAGACAACATTATCGCTGAATACTTTTTCGATAAATTCCATCTAAATCTCAACACTGCTGGGATTATAGCAGCCAGTTTTGGCCTGGCTAACTTTTTTGCTAGACCCGGAGGAGGTATTTTCTCGGATCTAATGGGAAGACGGTTTGGAATGAGAGGAAGGTTGTGGACTTGGTGGATTGTGCAGACCATAGCAGGTGTATTATGTGCATGTCTTGGCTTAATTCACTCATTGACATTGTCAATAGTTGTTATGCTTATCTTCTCTGTATTCGTCCAAGCCGCTTGTGGTCTCACCTTTGGTGTTGTTCCCTTTATTTCAAGAAGGTATAAAGTTCTCTCTAAAACACATTTTGGTCTTAAATTATGATTGGTTTCTGACAAGTTTGTGTTTGGTCGTGTAGATCTCTTGGGCTGATATCGGGAATGACAGGTGCAGGAGGCAACGTAGGTGCGGTCTTAACTCAACTGATATTTTTCACAGGATCAAGATACTCAAGAGAGAAGGGTATAACTTTAATGGGGATAATGACAATCGCATGTTCGTTACCAATATGTCTTATTTACTTTCCTCAATGGGGAGGTATGTTTTGTGGACCTTCTTCCAAAAAAGTAACAGAAGAAGAATATTACCTTTCCGAATGGAACGCTGAAGAGAAAGCTAAGGACTTACACATCTCAAGCAAAAAATTTGCGGAAAACAGTTTTGGTGAAAGAGGCCGGAGCATTACTCATCCTCAAACTTGATGTCATCATGGCTTTATCCTTGTTTGTATCTGTTATCTGTTGAGTGTATGTTATTTTTTTATCTTTGTTTTTGCTTAAGAGTTTAATTTTAAGAACTCTGTTTCTTTACGTTCTGTATGATTGTGTGATAAGTTATTGGTACCTACTGATTATTACTGCTTGCGTGGAAAACTATTGTGAATGTTTGTTCACCTTAGAAAAATGAATCAACGTTTTTTTCTCATTTGCCACGAAACCTGCAGTCTTTTTTTCTTTTTCGTTTTACGTGAAGTCGTGAAGTATCCCCGTTGGTCTTGGGTTTTGGCCCATGATGCCATGCATTTATTTCACTTTGTACCCAACACATTGTCAGCCTTAAAGCCAAGTTAGACGCGTACGTTAAACTATCCACTGATACATAAAAGAAAAAGGAAAAAAGTCCTGAAGAAATATAACGAGATTCTTAAAGTAAACCAAAAGAGAACCAACGAAATTATACCATTCGTTGGTACTTAAACCAAAAGTTGAACCATTTCGTTTACAAAAGGTAACAAAAGATTTGAAACTAAAGAAAATAATAACCATCTAAGATGAAACTAGAGGGAGTGCTTAAGAAGATAATCATGAACTTAGTAATTAGAATAATCAACAAAACAAAAGATACGTTAGGTTGGTTGGTGCTGAGATACTTGACCTAGAGGGAACGAGGAGTCTTAGCATTCGGTTCATCTTCCATATCAAGATATCTCCTTCTCTTTGTCTCTCTGTTGATTAAAAAGGCCACCTCTTCTTGATCTGAGGTAGTAGCTAGATCGAGTTCCATATATGCAGTAAAACGAGTGAAATCTTCATTGTTGAGACGCATGTCTCTTACCGTTTCCCATAGAGCCGGAATTGTATCCATCCTTCGAGTTTTGTGGTCTGTGTCTGCATCCTTGAGCTGAAACCTGGAGGAGCTGATGTGGTGATGTGTGTGTCACATTGCTGGAAGTCCATTTGGGAGATAGCTGCTGATGATGTGTCCCTTTGTTCATCCTGGCCTTCCTCATCAACCAGATAATCAGCTGCGGAAGGAACATAGGAACACATTGTTGTATCATGGGACAACTTCTGACAATTTAGACAAAAATTGGTGATGCCTTCATAATGAAAGAACACATGCAGTCTCTCTCCATTTTAAAAACGTATAGGCTTAAAGAACTTGAGCCTACTGAATGGGTCAATACTTATCTTGGCTCGGATGGTAGTAGCCCTTGTAACAGAGTGATTTTGTACATCAATCTCAATGACTTCGCCAACAGCTCGAGCAATTAATCTTGTGGTCATGGGAGACGCATACTGCAGCGGGAGATCATGTATCTGGATCCACACCGGTAAGGATCTGAAGTATAAGCTCGCATCAATTGGTTCCCAGCGTTGTATCAAAACGATCCACCCATTATAGGACAGCGGCTGACGGCGCAGTATGGAGATGAGATCAGTCTCCGAAGTGAAGATAAATTGCACATAATCATGGTCGATGATTCTTCCATAGACTCGAGTCTCCATACGCCATGCTCTAGGTAGATCCAACGCCATAGCCACCAGTTCTTGTTCCGCATAATTCATCGGACGAGCCACCAAGCTCAGTCTGCTCATCTCTTCCGTGCTATAGTAAGCATAAAACGGTATGTAAACATCGTCATCTCTCCTTCCCAAGTGGAACTGCTCTATTGCCGACCAGAAATTGTCAACCATCTTCAATTTTCTGATGTTAACTTTGCAGAGAATGTGGAGAAGGTTCTCATAACTCTGTCTTAAAAAGAAAGTTGGATATAAGAGGTGTCGATCTCATCATGTAACATTTGTCCGCATGAAAATCATCTCGAAGCTTGAGCATAGGTAACCAATGCATGTAGTCCATTTGGTGAGATGAGCCGCCTGAATCTTTTTGTTTCTCATAGCAGAGATTTTGTTGTTGGTGAGAGAAGGTTAATGATTGGGCCACGCCGAAGGTGATGCCACTTGGTGTAGGCAGAAGTAGGGAATTTGCTTGTCTAAAAGTAGGCAATGATTAGTTGAGGCGTGAGATAGGTGATAGAGGATGTAGCGTGCAAGAGAGGAGAAAGTTTGAGGGTTTCAAGAGAAGGTTTTCGAGAAAAAACAAAATTAATCATGGTTAATCCAAGAAGGTGGGCTTATCATTTATAATAAATATGGAATAATGGATTGCGGCCCATTAATGGTTAATAGTGATGGATCAAATAATGATTGGTGTAGGCCAATTAAGAATTGTCTTCCAAGTCAAGTCATTGAGGGTTTAGAAAAGGGCTTCCCGCCATGAAGAGGTGTTTTGGAATTGGATCGGAGGATAGTGGTTATATAGCCAACCTGGTACGTCTTGAGCAAGATAATCTTGATAATGGCAGTCTTGAACCACACTATTAGCTATCAGAAAATGCCAAGAGTTTTTTTGCCTCGGAATGAGGGTGAAACTCATACCTGGATGTTGTTCTTGAAGGATGTTAATCCTCTGTAGTTGGTGTGAGAATCTTGGTCAGAGGTGTTGTTGTGTGATGCAATCAAATACTTTATCATCTTCAATAAAAATCCTTGCTGGGTAGAGTTTTAGGTCCGAGACACTTTGAATTGTGCTAATAAGGCCTTGTAGTTGGACTTGGAAGTTAGAACCCTTATTAAATATTGTATGTCTTGCATGCCAAGTTTTAAGGGTTTTTTTGTCCTGTATAATATAGCCTCCTCCATGGAAGTATGAATGTTTGTCGTATTTTATTTGCCACCATACACAGTATTTGTTGCCACTATCTCCTGTGTTTGCTTCAATATCCAAAAGTCTTGTGTGCTGACCTCTTAAACTTTGCTTATTCAATTGTCGTAGCCAACTGTTAGCTTCCCCATTTGCTTCTTGTAGTTGGTGGAGTAGATCTGGCTGCACCTTTTCCAAAATTATGGAATTCCTTGTTTTCCAAATACACCATATCACCCATGGAAAACTCGACTTGCTCTTCTGGAATGTTAGAATTTTTGCTCAGCTCAATTAAGTGTATGAGGTTACCTTCTAAGGAACTGTTTTGAAAGCTTCTCTCCGGAGCTGGAATATTGGATAGTCGCCATATTTGTCTAGCTGGGTGGCACTCAAAGAGCATGTGATGAATGGTTTCTTTGCCTACATTGCATATTTGGCATATTGGTGAGGCTGTGACACTTCTGTGATGAAGTTGTGACTGGACTGGCAATGCCTCTGATAGAGCTTTCCAAATGAAAATTTTGATCTTTGCCGGGGCTTTTAGTTTCCATATTTTCCTTTTAAGGATGATTCTGTAGTTGGTTTGTTCCCACTCTCTTAGACTTCCATGGTCTGTTAGGTTACTTGTCAACCAATATCCACTTTTGGCAGTGTAATTCCCTGATAGGTTATATCCCCATATCCATGTATCAGATTTATCTGGTTCAGGAGGCTGTGCTGTCACTCTTGGGATATCCATTGGGTGGATTATGTTTTCTAGAGCTTCCAAGTTCCAAACATTGTGAGTTATCAGATCACTAACTTTCAGATTAACATTGACTCTTGAATCCTTACTAATCGGTGCTCTTGGTGAGGAGTCCATGATCCATTTAGTCGTCCATACATAAGTATCCCTGCCATTACCAATTTGCCTGATTAAACCTTTCTCCAGTAAATCTTTTCCTTTCTGTACGCTTCTCCAACCATAGGAAGGCCTAATTCCAAGAGTACTATCCAAAAATGTCTGGTGAGGAAAGTAGATGGATTTGTAAAGTCTGGCTAGTAAAGAGTCTGGTCTTGCTATGATGCGCCAAGCTTGTTTAGCCAGAAGTGCAATGTTAAACTTCTCAAAGTCCCTAAATCCTATTCCACCTTGTGATTTTGGCTGCTGTATTTTTTCCCAAGAGATCCAAGGAATCTTTTTTTTCCCTGCTTCCTGATTCCACCAAAAATCTCTAGTTATTCTAGTGAGGTGTTTGCATTGTGTTTTGTTAAGTAGAAAGCAGGACATAGCGTATATTGGGAGAGCCATTGCAACCGTTTTTATCATAACTTCTTTACCACCTGAAGTGAGTGACTTTGCATACCAGGAGGAAGTTTTGGCTTTAAGCTTATTTGTTAAG
Organism: Lepidium aucheri; assembly: GCA_900406435.1. Lineage (NCBI taxonomy): Eukaryota > Viridiplantae > Streptophyta > Magnoliopsida > Brassicales > Brassicaceae > Lepidium > Lepidium aucheri. The sequence continues at coordinate 4,236 of OVBA01003109.1, read as the reverse complement.
AAACTTAGAATTTTAGCTTTGGAACCTAAGAAAGAATCTGGAAGACCCAAATAACGTTCCATTCCATTTGCAGACGTGATTCCCAAGACTTCTTTGATGCTTTGTTTAGTGGATTCTGACAGCTTGCCTAAAGTTATAGCTGATTTGTCAAAATTGATCCTCTGCCCTGATATATCTGCATATTCCTGTAGAACTTCCTTTAAAGCTTTGGCTTCTCTGATGTTTGCTTTGCAAACAAACAAACTGTCATCCGCATATAAAAGATGACTAATTATTGGTCCTTCATTGTGGAATTGCATCTCTGTGAGTTTCCTTTGTAATGTAAGAGACTCAATCTTTTTTGATAAGGCTTCAGTACATATTATATACAAGTATGGGGAAATTGGATCGCCTTGTCTTATACCTCTCTGTGGGTATACCAGTCCATGAGCTTGACCATTGATGAGGATGGAGTATGTTACTGAAGTAATACAGCTCATAACTAGTTGGATCCATTTAGGCTCAAAGCCAAGCTGTCTTAAAACTTTTTGAATAAAAGTCTNTAAAGGTCCATTCAAGCCTGTCGTAGGCCTTAGATATGTCAGTTTTAACTAGCATAAATGATGCTTTACCTTTCCTATTGGTGTTTATATGGTGGATCAGCTCATGAGCTATTAGAATGTTGTCTGTTATTAATCTTCCTGGCGTAAAGGCTCCTTGTGATGTCGATATAATTTCTTGAAGCATAGGTTGAAGTTTGGTTGTTATGATCTTGGAAACTATCTTATATATAACTGAGCATAGACTGATTGGACGGTAATCCCTCAGTTGTGTGGCATTATCTTTTTGGGGATGAGGCTAATGTAGGTGTAGTTCCATTCTGATGGTATGGTTCCTTTTTCAAAAACTTCTCTGATTTCTTTGGTGACTTGGTGGCCTATAATATTCCAGTATCTTCTAAAGAAAGCACCAGTCATACCATCTGGTCCAGGTGCACTTTCTTGCTTGATGCTACAGGTTGCTGCTTTAATTTCTTCCACAGTAAGTGTCTCCATTAGTTTTTCATTCATCTCAGGTGTGACTTTTGGTTGAATAAAGCCGAAGAAGTCAGTGTTGTAGTCGTGCGTATGTGAAGAGAAAAGTTCTCTAAAATACTAAGTGGCGATCTCTCCTTTAGATCCCTCTAAATAGTGTTTATGCCCATTATCATCTTGTAGATAGATGATTTGATTCCTTTGTCTTCTTTTATTCACCCAAGTATGAAAAAATTTTGAGTTCACATCTCCTTCCCTGATCCACTTCTCTTTTGTTTTTTGTTTCCAGAATTCTTCTTCCAAACGTACTTGTTCCAACATCTCTGTTTTCAGTTGTCTAATAAAATTATGATCAGGGATTCGTTTGCTTATCTCATGTTCCAGCTGCTTATTTAGGTGGTCTATATTGTTTGCCGAGTTTATAGATTTTTGTTTCTTCCACTGAGAGATGTTTTGTCTGCATGTTCTGATTCTTCCTGAAATATCCAAACAGGGACTTGCATTCCAGCTGCTAGTGATAAGGCCTTCAAAATCTTTATGTTTAGTCCATCTGTTATCAAAAAAGAATCTTTTGAAAAAAGTAAAAGTTTCTGGCATAAAGGAAATCAAGAGGGGTCTATGATCTGATCCCCAGATGTCCATGTATGTCGAGGTGGCTTGCGGAAATGCACATTTTAAACTTGAATTACCAAATGCTTTGTCAAGTCTGATATGAATCCATTGTCCACCTCTATTTCCCATCCATGAATATTTAGGCCCTTTGCTCTGTAGTTCCTCCATATCACAATTCATCAAGGCATCTTTGAAAGGTTGCATTGAGCAGTTGGATTTTATAGGTCCACCTAGCTTTTCTTTGTTATCTTGTATTTCATTGAAATCCCCAACCCAAAGCCAAGCTGACTTCCTGTGATTGTTAATGTCTCTTAATTTGTTCCAAACTAGCTGTCTTTTGGAAGGAATTGGGTGCCCATAGATGAAGGATGTATAAATGTAATGTTTCCCCAGTCTGAGTTTTGTGTCAATAATGTTAGAATTACCTTGCAATATAACTAAGTCTTCTTCATGTTTCCATAACAACGCTAGTCCTCCACTCAGTCCTTCAGGTTCTATAGTAAAAAGGTTTTTATAGCCAAGTCAATCTTTAATTTGAGTTAGATACGGTAGGGTATTCTTTGTCTCCATGAGGAAAATATAGTCAGGGAATAAGGATTTCCTTATTTCCTTTAGTCTTCGAACTGTCAAAGGACTCCTCAATCCCTGACAGTTCCAACTCAAGATGCTCATGGCAAATTGGGTGACTTAAGGATAGTCACCATACCCTTTTTTGTTGTCTCAGTAGTTTGTGGCTGATATCCTGTTAAGTCATCAGAGATCTTACGTTTCTTTTTGAAGTCTCTGGCGTAAGTGTATAGTTCTTGCTCTAAGTCCTCTTTCTGGTTTTTAGTTCCTTGGTTTTCTGGAGTGCGTTCTAATTCCTGAGGCCTTTTGTTCAGACTTGTAGTAGGAATGGTCTTGCATGAGAGCTGGTCTACCTTGTCCTTGTCTTCAGCTAAGCTGGCAGAGGAAATATTGTGCATGTTAAGATCCTGTTGCTCACTAAGCCTATTAATTTCTTTGATTTCTAGATTCTGGCCGTGCTCTGTGTTGTTATAATTCGACTGTTGTTGTTTTTTAGGGTGTCTTGGATAGTTTTGAGATTATTTAGTCCCTGTTGCATTGGAGTGTTGGCCGGTAGCTCGTTATCTATAGTGGTTGAAATCATATTGGAGGAGCTAAGTTCTTGGTTATGTTGGTTAGGTGAGTTTGGCGTTGATGTGATCTCCAACCATGGACATTGACTTCTATCATGCGTTAGTCAGAAACAGAAGTAACATGATCTTTTAACTCTTTCACACTCAATTGGAACCTTAATTACCTTCCCATCTGGGAATCTGAAAGCTCTATTTGGACGGAGTGGTGAATTCAGATCATACATGATACGGACTCTTGTGAAAGCATGTAAGGAAGTTCTGTTTTTGTCATAGTCCACTTGCATGACTTCTCCATATGTACGTCCGATTGCTTTAAAAAGATCTACCGTGCGGTGGTTATATGGAATGTTGAAGATTCTCAGCCATAAAGGGATCTTCGTGATAATTTCGTCTGCTTGCATGTCCATTTTAGAACATGCTGCCACACCCCACTCCTCAAAATTCCATATACCAAATCGAGTAACAGCTGTTAAAGCCTCTTCTGACAGGAAAACAAATTGGAAATGATCGCTAGAGATTACAGGCCCGATAATCTTAGTATATGTTTTCCATATACGAGGCATGGTGAGCAAGGCTTTGGCCATGTTCTGTTTCTTGGGGTTGAGGAGTCTTTCAACAAGTATGAATCTCTGTTCTTGTTCGTTGATATAATTCCCAGTTGGAGGAAGATCAACTGGCTCTTCTTCGATTTATAGTGACTTGAAGGCCTCATGTAGATTAGATTGCATGTTTGCTTGTGATTTCGTCTCCTATCTCCGATGATGCAATCAGGAGCTTACTATGGTGGAATCAACTGTACTGGGGGTTGAAACTGGAAAAATCACTTTGGTTTTCAGTTACGAATGAAAACTTGAAGCTTGATTTTAGCTTAGATCTAACATGCAAGATGTCGAGGGGTGATTTGGTTTAGTAATCTTGTCTATCTACTTGTTACTCCTCTGAAACAAAGGTTGGATCTTGATCAGGAGATCTATTCTTCCAAGTGAAGTAGAGATGAAGGACTAAGTGATACTGGAGATCTTTTCAAGTACAGGTTGAGTAGTTGGGATCGGCTATAACCAGCAACCAACGGCGGTTCTGGTGGTGGATTCTGCTTCTCTCTCAGCTAGAGAACAGAAGGATTAGAAAATAAAACCTATATATTTATAAGTTTGTTGAAATTATAATCAAATTTTAACAAACTTATAAATTGCAAATTGCAAAAAAACATCAAAAGCCCATTATCAATTAATATGGGCCTACAACCTTTTTCATCGTGTCTGGACTTGGCTGGCCTACTAGGTCTTCTTTTACAGACCAATATACCTTAGAGCAGCTCCAACCGAAGTTCTTATGTGAGGTTTTTAACATTTAATGAATTTAATAAAATTAAAAATAGGTTATAATTTATAGAACCGGTTCTTATTTTAGATACTTAAGAGACCCTTAAGAACCCTTACGTGTCGGTCATTTAGTGGACATAGGTTATATTC
>OVBA01003108.1:0-29954 GCA_900406435.1 Lepidium aucheri | reverse complement strand
CAAAATCCACTAAAATCTATTAAAATACAATGTTGAATACCCCCTCCTAAAAGTGGGTATAGCAGATTGTTACTTATCCAAAATGGACCTCGTAAATATTGCCCCATCGATTTTCGCTAACACAGTCGATAGTAAACCGAATCGAAGTGAACTAATGAACCATAGAACCCAAACCGAATTTGGTTTAGAATAAAATGATTTAACTAAATCAAACCGAATCAAATCTTAATTTGGACTATAGATCAGATTTTGTTGATGTATATTTTAAACAAAAGACGTCTCAAACAAATGGTCTTGATGCATATTACAAGATCTTAAGCAACTATGTGTTGTTTATTGATGGAAACTTGACAATGCATAAGAAGTAGTTGTATGAGTATAAGATTTGGATTTAGTCATACGAAGATGTAACATCAAGCTTCAGGTGACTGCATTCTCTCATTATGCCTGTTTGGTGTGGCGGGTGAAGGACGAATTGCTCTTGCAAATCGATGACTAACATAGCGGTGAAAATGTTCAAGCACGACTTTTCTTTGGTCTCGAATCCATAGAAGTAGATAGATGGTGAGAGCAAACGCAAAAGACACTCCTGTGATCATAAACAAACCGCGAAATGTGTAAACTGTGAGAGGATTAAACGTATTATCGCTTGAAGGTGAAGTCCCAGGTTTTTGGAACCACCGATTCTCCATGGCTATCAGCTTCTCTGTTCTCCTTAGCTTTGCTATTTCTCTTGACACCTTATGAACCAAAGGAGAACCTTTCTGGAAAGCCTGTGAGAAAAATGGATGCCAAGCAAATATTAATTAAGAAGATGCAAACAATATAATCTAAAAATGAGGACAGTTTTTTTGGGGGAGAAGGTAGAAATTTTACAAATCCAAAGCCGTTGGTGACGCTTTCAGTTTTGACAATGTAGACGTCTGAAGGGTTTTGCGCAAGACCGACCTTTAAGTATGGAACTTCATTGACGATAAACAAGATAGTTCCTTTCTTTAAAGCATTTATATAATTGGTCCTTGGAATGCAGGATTGTCATAAACGACATGTGGTGCAATTGAGGCAGAGAAGATGCCAATGTTTTCGTTTGCCGAAAACCGTATCTGTTGAACCGTCAGCATTGATGTCAACGATGCAGTGTAATTTGAAGTCAATATAAGCACTGCAAATATCCAAATAATAACCACAAATCTTGACATATTATGTTGCAGCCTCTCCCCTGCATATACAATGGCAAAGCAAGATATAATGTTAGAGATTTTTCATAATATGCAAAGTCAAGAAGGCGCATTGGACTTTCTCGTGCTTACGCTGTGCAAAGACAAGGGTCGAGAACCCAAAACATAGCAATGTTCCTATCTGTTGTAAATAAGAGCCTTGGAAGTCAGTGTTATCATGCCGCTCTATCAACCAAACTATAGCCCCCGTCAAGATAAAGAAAGTTACGATTGTTAGCCAAAGACCAAGTGTCATAGGCTTAAACATAATCAACATGCTTTTATCTTTGGCAGCCAAAACTGCAAGACCCATATCAGTGAAAGGTAATGTAAAATCTACATATAAAGATCTGTTATCAGTAATCGTGATATCCCCAACGGCTGCATCGTACTTGTCTTTCTGAAGAAGAAGCAACAAACAAAACTAAATGATTAAACTTAATATTAACTAATAATAGACCGCGATTCAGTATACTCTATACATAATTTACCTGGCTGTACATTGCGTACACAAGTTCATTGTAGTTATTGTAGTTATTTTCACCAAGCCAAGGTATGTACTCCACTTCATAATTAAAACGTTGAATTGAAGTCTCGAAAACTTCTATACAGTATCCTCTAGCAATTGTGACTCCAGTTGAAAAATTTGTTCTCACTTCCAGTATCTCCAGATAAGGTAAGTTTCCCGCAGGTACCAAAACTCTTAGCTTCTTCTTCTTACTATCTCTCATCTCTTCAACCAACGGGCTTTAGGAATCCTAGTAGACCCTACAGGCCAGATGATTGTCTCAAGTGCATTCGTAGAAGACAAACGTCTTCTTCTATTGCTAATGAAACTCCTAGAATTCCAAAGTCCTACATTTCTTTCACCCCTCCCTATCATATTCACAATCTCAAACTTGTCTGAGATTAGTTTTTTGTTAATGAACTTGATGTCACCACTTAAACCTTTATGCTCAGTGCTCTCTATAATTGCCTCAAGCAGACCATTAATGGGCAAACCCGGTAGCTTTGCAACTTCTGCTGCTCTTGCAAGACGCCAAGCTATGTCGTGAGCCCATATGCAGCAAATGCTCATCCTCGTAACTTCTTCGAGTAGCAAAGATCTCTTCCATCTCGAAGTAAAGTTGTGAAGGTCCTCAGTGAATGGGATATAAGACTTGAAACCAATCACACCTTCCATTGCCTCTTTTGCTAAGGAGTTTGCGTATTGAAAATTATTCATGCTTCTCGCTGTAAGGATCCAAGCATGCCCTTCCTCCATCATTCCTAACCTCCGAGTACATGGAAAGAGACGATTTGCAATACGTTCAGAAATGTGCGCAACAAAAATCCTTATCCCAGAGGCCTTAAACTTTCTTAGTTGCTTCATGATAGATTCCTCATTTGATGAGATCGAAAATTCCGCCTTGTACTTGATGTGAATGGCCTTCTGTTGGAAATGTTCAACCAACGATTGTATACTTTCTCTCCAGTCATCATCATCCTCGTAGATAAGAACAACACTTTTCCATTTAAAACTGCTGAATAAAGCTGTAATCCCCTTTGCCTCAGAGGATGTATCATGTGTAGCTTGGATAAAGTAATTATATTTGGTTAAGGTCAACGAGCTAGGAACTTGGAAAGAAGAAATCACTGGAACTTTAGTCTTCTCCCCAAGTTCTGCCAACATTTTTGCTTCGAGCAACGATTGTCCATCAACAAGTGCTTTCACGTTTTCGTTTTGCAGGAGATCCATGGCTATTTAAATAATCACATTTCCAAACGATCAGACGAAATGAAAAGTGAACACTTTCACTGGGTGATGCAATTCAGGTAAAGTTCATTTTTTCTTTTTAACCACTTCAGATGAAGTATATTACACATTTTTCTTCATACAATCGGGTTGGATATTTGAAGAGTCGGTAATGTTTATCATATACGGAGTCCATTTAAAAAGAGCACAGTGATCTATGATTAAAGTTATAGTGACAAAATTCGAATCCTGGTCTAAGCATTTTAACTATCGCGTTTAGAAATTTATTTCCAGCTATTTAGTGACCAGTATGAGCTTATTATTCTGAAGAAAACAATCTAAGACATTGTAGCAAACAGAGTAAGCAGACACGAACACAATATTGTCGTACCTGCGGAAAGAGCATGGAGAGGATCACCATGAGAGTCTCTGGATAAGACAGAGACCCTTGTTCTATAGCCATTATTGACACGATAGAAATCGGAAAGCGCCATGGCAATCGAACTTCTCACAAACTTTCCTTCCATGGAATCCATGTCCACCACCAATCCCATCCGAACATCTTCGTAAACTGATGAAAGTGTTTCTACGTAATCGTTTTGATTAGCTCCTCCACATATTACAGACAAGAAAACAATGGAAACGATGAAGAAAATGATAAGAAAATAATCAGATTTTCGAACCACACAATTCTCCATCTTGCAGAGGCTTTCGTTTTTCAATATGCTTGGGTTATAAGCTGCTGCTACTCTTTATATGTACGTGTGTGGATATAAAACTGACATCTAATGTAGTTCAAGATTCTAAAGATGATGACTTGGATGGAGTCTTGAGATCCCATATTACACGGCACGTACTGAAGTCAATCCATCAAAAAACTATGCTGCATATGTGAAGCAGCAATTTCCTCTATTTTTGGCTTTCACTAATATGCTTATGTCAAAACATAGGTCAATGTGAAAGCATTAAAAGGAAAACGATATCTAAGCTTGTTTTGACAGGTTACTTAGTCCCTACAAGTCACAACAATAGAAAATTCAAATATGCGGGAGAGTGGCTTTCCTTTCTCAAGGAAAAGGCCAAGCTTTTTAACTTATTAAATAAGCTTCTTGAACCACAAAATTATTCTTTGGTCAGATTCTTTAACCCCATGCTGTTATGAAAGTAAAAATCTGAACATCTATTGACAAAATATAATAGGACCTATGTCAAAAGGTAGCTAATGCAGCATCTCAAGAGGAGTCCTAAGACCAACCACCTGCCCAACAACAGAAAACCATGACACTAAATACAACTCAACTGGCATCTGAAATTCAGCAGAGCTGCTATTTTTGGAAAGCAGCTTGATCCATTCCTCAGTCCCACAGGGATGTAGCTTGAACCATGGCCTGTTCAAATATGGATGCTCCTGCAATTGATTGTTGCATAGAAAGTGATACGATACCAAATAACCAGAAAAAAATGTATATTAAACGGACATAGTAGTATTGAACTTGAGGAGATACCTCCTGTGTTATAAATGTCCACTTAGATTCAAGCAAAAGACTAACAGAGCATGAAGGCAAATCTTTTTTGATGACATCCAAAGAAAGAGGTTGTCCCCCTAAATGACAAAGAAGATAATTTTCAAAACCAACCAAAATAAGAAACTCCAAAAAGTTGCTAGCAGGTTATAAACTGTGACAAACCGCTGCAATAGCCCCGAAAATATAGCACAGGAACCTTGTATGATGCACTGTAAACAATATGGAAATCATAGTAGTGTGCTTCATTTTCTAGTGTTTGGACCTAACGGAGAGAATAGGGCAACAAGCAAAAGAATTATCTCAGATATTCCAGAATTCAGCATGTTAACAAAGAGAAAATTTCTTAATGTACCAAGGTCGTATGATCAATAGACTCTTCTTCTTCCAAGGAATTAGTTTCTATATATAGAGGTTCATCTTCCAAAACTTCCTAACACACAAAACATAATGGTGTGAAACAAGAAAAGAAGAAGATCACAGCACTGTAAAAGAGTTTATGATGCTACCTCACGTGAACTGAAAATGATGATCTTTTCAAGCGATAAGTAACCTTCCTCCTGCATAAAACGATGGAATTTCAAAATATAGCATTTCGAACAAAGTTTAGATTATGTAACAAGCAGAGTTCGATTGATTGTACATCATTTACCTTATTAGAAACAAGTAGAGTTCGATTGATCAGAGGAACCCAGTTCCAGTGAGGCAATGATTGGTTATGTATCTTCCATTTATCGGAAAAAGATCGAGCAGCTACAGAGAAACCTTCGACGGTGAGTCTACCATCACTTGATGAGAAATCAATCACCTCTCGAGCTGAATCCTTCGGAGGAGCTAATATTTCGCTCATCTCTCAAAATCTCTTCGTCTCTCAATTCGATCGATTTTAGCTAACATCGTCGCTAGCAACCCGAATCGAGCTGAACCATAGAGCCAAAACCGAATTTGGTTTAAAACCGAACCAAACCGATCCAAACCAATTTCCAAATAAATCGCCGCTTCGTCCTCTTAAACCTTTCCGGCTTCCATCATTCCCGTATTTTCTCTCGCTTTCTCTTCCACATCTGTTAGAATCTCTCACAACTTTGATCACTATACAAAGGTAGTGTTTTTGTAATGGAATATGCAGAAAATCTTCTCTCATACGCTTTTATTTTAGGTTGCGTAGTTTTAGAAAAGCTCTGTACTTGAACCTCATTAATTTTCTTTTCGAAGCAATTCGTATGTAACTCTTGAAGTATTACTGATATTCGATTTTGACAGGTTCCGTTATCGTTTGTCTCCATGAAATTGGTGAGTCTCTTACTTATGTGCATACAAGTTACTGAAAGCCTATATGTTTCGTAATAAAAAGTCCTCGGGTTGGGTAGATATGAAGTTTTTATGTTCTTGCAGACATGTTTGAGCAAAGGAGATGGATTTCAGTATCCTCCATGTCATATGCTGAATCTATGTGGTTTCAGAATCTTAATTGACTGCCCATTGGACCTTTTGGCAATCACAATCTTCTCTCCTGTTCCATATGATGTGGGTTTTGAAGCTTCTGAATATCAATCTGATGTGCCTCTGGATGCTCAGAGTCCAATTCAAAAGAAGCAAAAACTGGAGAGACAGCTAACTCCTGCTGACTTGGTCTGTGCAGAACCGTGGTACAAAACTGTGAAAGCCTTGCATTTGTGGGAGGATTCTTTAATTGATGTAGTTCTGATCTCTAACCCTATGGGATTGCTTGGATTGCCATTCCTTACCCAAAACCCTAGGTTTTGTGCCAAGGTAAACGTTTTCAGGACTTTTATTTTAGAGTTTAATGATTGATTTTGCTTGCTTGCTTGCTTGGGGTGTGCGGTGTGCTTAGTTGTTATTGCTAAGGTGTAGATATATATGACTGAAGCAACAGCGAAGATTGGAGAACTCCTGATGGAAGATCTTGTCTCGATGCACTCAGAATTCAGATGCTTTTATGGGCCCGAGAACTCCAGTTTCCCTGGGTGGATGAAGAATTTGGATCATGAAGATGTACCAGTTTCACTTAAAAAAGTTGTCTTTGGCGAGAGTGGTGATGATCTGGGCAGTTGGTTGCGTCTGTACAGGTAACAATCATTGGCTTGTCAAACGATATGTTACCTCATTACAATGTTTTTTTAATGTCTATTTTTTCCTCAGTTTAAACGACATTAAGAGTTGCATGAAGAAAGTTCAAGTTGTTAAGTTTGCAGAAGAAGTTTGTTATAATGGGACCTTGATGATAAAAGCCCTAAGTTCAGGTCTAGATATTGGGGCTTGCAATTGGCTGATCAACGGACCTAATGGAAGTCTAAGTTACGTGTCAAGCTCCATCTTCGTTTCACATCACGCGAAAGATTTTGATTTCCGTGGTCTTAAAGGGACCGATGTGTTAATTTACTCAGATTTTTCATACCTCCAATCTTCAGAAGTGACTGAGAATGATTGTAGTTCTCCTCACCCAAATAGTAATTATATATCAACATTCAGGTATTCTTAATACAATTTATTTACAATTACGAAGGGATGTTTGTTTGGTTCTTAAAGTAGAGAATCTTTCTTTACTGTTGAACTTTTTTAGCAAAGACAAGGATGATAACTTGGCTGCTTCATTATTAAGCACTGAAGACAGCGTAGAAGAGGTGGAGAAATTAGCTTTTGTTTGTTCGTGTGCTGCAGAATCTGCTGATGCTGGTGGCTCAACCTTGATAACAATTACTCGAATTGGGATAGTTCTGCAGCTCCTAGAGCTAATGTCAAATTTTCTTGATTCCTCGTCTCTAAAGGTTGGGTGTTTCTTTCTTTTCTAATATCTACTTCTCACATAAAAATGTGATTCTTAGTTGAAATTATTCTTAGCTCTATAGACTAAATCTGTTTTGGTTTTTTGTATAGGTTCCAATCTTTGTATTATCTTCTATCGCAGAAGAGTTATTGGCATACACAAACATCATACCCGAGTGGCTGTGCGAGCAACGACAGAAGATGGTATACTTTTGCTAAGTACTTACTCACTGTGGAAATTTCATTGGGAAGATATATCAAATCTATAATGTTCTGATTGAGTTGCAGTTGATTTCAGGAGAACCATCATTTGGTCATCTTAAATTAATAAAAGACAAGAAGATCCATTTGTTTCCTGCCATTCACTCACCTAACTTAATGTAAGGATTCCATTTAGTTTCCTTATATTGGGGTTCATAGTTTTTTTCTCTCTGCTACCACCTCTTTGATGCTTTTTCCCCGTAAATGTATAGTTTGCAAACACATGTCATGCTAGTCTATAATTGAAATATCATCAAAGCTTAGCTCAAATCATTGCTTAGTTTAGATACATCAGTAACATACCTCACACGGAATCTAGATGTATATCTTGACTTATAACATTCTTTAATGTTATGCAAACAGAACGAATTGGCAGGAACCATGCATCGTATTTGCTCCTCACTGGAATTTGAGACTTGGCCCTTCTATCAAACTTCTTCAGCGTTGGCGCGGAGATCCAAAATCATTGCTTGTCCTTGAGGTTCTTATATCTCCTTTTCTCTTCCCAGCTTCATCAGATGATCCAGTGTTTTCTCTAGTCAGTATATCTGATGACATATATGTGTTGTAGGACGGGATAATTTCAGATTTAGGACTTCTCCCTTTCAGACCGATAGCAATGAAAGTTCTCCAATGTTCATTTCTTTCTGGAATAAGGTAAGGTTTGACTGCCTACATGACTAATTGAGATTTCATTTTGTTGCTTTGTAAGTTTTTTTTTCTAATTATTATGATCAAGGAATCTGAGTTGTGTCTGTACAAAGCAGGAAATAGCTTGGGTTCTTGTCCAAAGGCAATACCTTGACTAATTTGATAGAATCAACTTACTAACATGTGCCTTATTGCTATCTGGTGCCCACTAATGTCTCACTATCTACCAAAATATTAGTTTTTAAAAATAATGGCAGCGCACACGTTGAGCTTATCCACAAGTCAAATGTGTGATCTGATATTTTGTTGTCATTCACTGCCCAATGCTGTAATTTTTTTTTTGCAGGTTGCAGAAGCTCTCAACACTTCTTTCCGTACTGCAGCCAAAACTTGTTCTGGTAAACGATTCTCTTCAATTTGTTGAAGATATTTGCTCAGCTTGCATCTGTGTGTATTCATCTCTCTTCTTCTGTTTTACGGATAGCTCCCTGATGCTATCAATAAGAAGATCAATCTTGCTGAGATGAAGACAAACTCGATCCTTTATTACTATGAGAACAAGACGCTACATGTGCAAAGAATTGCAGACAATGCCAATGTAGAGATTACGACAGACTTGGCCTCCAAATTGAGCTGGAGAAAACTGAAACAACGTGAAAACTTTGGAATTTCGAGATTGAATGGTGAGCTTCTGATGGAAGATGGGAAACGCAGATTAGTTTCCGGGTTGGAGCAGGAAAAAAGTTCTGGGAAGGCTCTGTCGTTGATGCATTGGGGCTCATTGGCTCCGGAAACTCTTCTTGACGCGTTACTAAAAATGGGTATAACTGGATCCATAGAACGCAGCACAGACGAGAATGGTTCAGAAAAGAGCAGTGTAATTCATATAAGAAATCCTCCTTGCAGTGGCCTGATAGAGACCTCCGGGATGGGTACTGCTGTTATAACAGACAATGGGAATGTAGCTTCTCATATTTTGCAGGCGATTGATGGAATTCTTGATGGAATTTAGAGGAAGCATAACTTTAATTCACAAGATCTTCCAGTGCATAAAGTTTGCAGCCTCGTTCAGAATGTTTCTCAAATTAACTCAATAGTAAGTAATTTCCATCATCTGTAACCTGAAGCTTCTCTGATCAACAGCTGAACTTTTTGATATTTGATGAGCGTGATAGATCATCAGTCTAAAGCTTTTAGAATGATCCGATCCAGGAAACAAAGATAGCTTAGTGCACAAGTGAAGCTCCACTGATACCCAAGAGCAATCAGGTATTTAGAGTTCCTTGCATATGTACTTTGGATTCTCTTCATCTTTTATGTTTAAATCAAGTGATGTTGCATGTCTTTTGATCTAAACTTAACTAATACTCTCTAATTTATAGTAATTTCCTAATAAGTGAAGTATATTCATTAAGAAACAGGTTGCTATACCTGTCAGAGTATCAGATATAATGTGAAACTGCGTTCCACGGGTTACTACAAAATAGAGACCAACTGTGTTTGAAGTCCATCAGAACCTCTGAGGGCAGTATCGAGAGCTTCAACTTCACAGCATATGGTGATTTTTTGTTCCCACTGAATTAGATGATAACAACTCCATCAATAGCTCATAGTTTCACAATGAAGAACCTTCAAACTGATGAAATGAAAATCTTTAGGTATGGCAAAATAAAACGAGTAAGAATACTTAAGCAAATAATAGTTTGCTATATATATTTGCAATTCACTGAAATAAGTGGATTTGCTCAATCAGTTGAGGTTGTTGCTTATGACGTAGTCTTGGTTGTATTTCTGTATATTGCCAAAGCAGAACCAGTTCCAAGGCTGTACGTACAGGAAAAAAAGGTAGCTGTCGCAATAATGGCTGCTTCAATAGCCATGAAATAGAACGAGTCTGGACAGGGATCCAGTGGGAAACCACACAGATCCAGATTGTCTTCAACAGTCCAGAGAGGAAGGTATCCAGTGTGTAGATATTGGAATTGGACCTTGGAGATGATTGTGTGCCACTGAGAATTGTTTGAGTCGTGGACTCAAGGCTAACCCAACCGGGATGTAGGCGATATTTGACCTTAAACCCATATATTAAATGGGTATGGTATATTAAAACTAAACCCGTAATAAACCCATATATTAAAAAAATGTTAACTCGTGCAATTATTGATGGTTTCAGGTTGGTGTGCAAAAAACCTTCAAAAGTACAGATCAAGGAAGGTTCTTACAACACAATGGATTGATGTAGAGAAAGTATCACAAAGCATAGAGAGTGATGTCGGCGAACTTGTGAATGTTGGTGTTATTTGTTTCCTAAAGCAGGTAGATTTACATACTTGTTACGAAGCATAATAAGTGTGGTCCTAGCTTACTAGCGCTCATTGAATTTTCCACTTTGTTTAGTTTCTTCTGCAATCATAATAAGTAAATAACTCTCGACTCAGGTTTTAAGTAGTGTGCCTCAGGTTTAGTCACTTTGTTAATCATGTCAAAGCTCTGAGATGACTTTCTCTGTCCTGTTTTCTGGTCATTTTACTTGGACACTATATCCTGTTTTAGAAAAGAAGAGTATGTGCGCATATATATGTACGTGGAAAAAGAAGACTGTTAATGTTCGTGTTGTAGAAAATGGTGGATAATGCAGAAAAAATCACACCACAAGACACTGCTGATATGACTTGTTTTTAAGAAGAAAAGAGAAATCGAAAGAAACACACTTAAAGAAATTAATATTGCTGATGTTACAGTTGAACAAGAAGTGAGCACATATGTCAACGCCAAAACGCAGACTCTTAGAGCCAAAGAAAGAAGAAGAGAAAGACGAAAGCAATGGACATTGACAAACCATTACATGTGGTAAATGATGCTGTGAATGGCAGCGGTTGCTAGTGTTATGGTAGATCTGGAATCAAGGAAGACAAAGGGGAATTAAGAGAAAACACAGATGTCAAACTCAATGAAAATGTTGTTCAAACTCAGATTCCTAAAGCCAAGAAAAGGAAAAAAACGGAAAACCAAAGATATGGAGGTCTGTGACCAATTGGGAAGTGTTAATGGATCATGAGTTTTGGGAATCTGAGTTTGGACAACATCTTCATTGAGTTTGAATCCATAGAACAGAGCACAGACGCGAATGGATCAGAAGAGAGCAGTGTAATTCATATAAGAAATCCTCCTTGCAGTGGCCTGATAGAGACCTCTGCATAGAGTTTAGTTTAACGATGAATAATTTAAAAACTGATGAAATGAGAATCTTTTAGCATGGCAGGATAAAACTTGGAAGAACATTAGGCAAGTAATGTTTGCTATATATAAATACATATTTGCAACAAATTTCACTGAAACAAGTGGAATTGCTTAATCATTCCAGGTTGTTGGTAATAACTTCTTGGTTTTTATTTCTGTTTGTTGCCAAAGCAGAACCAGCCGAGGAGTGCACCTACAGGAAAAAAAGGTAGCCGTCGCAATAATGGCTGCTTCAAGAGCCATGGAATAGAATGAGTCTGATGAGTCTGGGCAGGGATCCAGCGGGAAACCACACAGATCTAGATTGTCTTCAACACTCCAGAGAGGGATGTATCCAGTGGTAAATGTTGGAATTGGACCTTGGAGATCATTGTGTGCCACTGAGAATTGTTTGAGTCGAGGGCTTGAGGTTAACCCGGGCGGGATGTGACCAGTAAGCCTGTTATGATCAAGCATAAGAGTGTTTAGATAAGCGATATTTGACCAAGTAGCAGGGATTTCACCAGAGAAGTTGTTGTTGGAGAGGTGCAGAGTAACAAGATATGGAAAAAAAGTGAAAAGGTCTGATGGAAGAGTGCCAGAGAGTCTATTACCAGAAAGATCTAGACTTGTCACGGACGAGCAATCCTTAAATCCACTAGGAAGCTCGCCTTCGAGACCAAAACCACTAAGATTGATGTTTAACATACTTACGCCACTGAGCACGCAAGTCACACCAGTGAAGTTGCAGATTTCAACTTCAAGGCTGTTTTTAGGTAATTTCCAATTGGACAGATATCCATTGGGGTCTTTAAATTGGGATTTGAGGTTTCTGAGGCAATTTATGCTGGACTCACTCGCACGGGACAAGCTAGAGAGCAGTAGTAACACCCAGAGACAGTTCTGGATAAAAATGGCTCGAACAAACTTAGCAACCATTATAGCCACAGAGACAACCAACCAAGACCCGTATTTGTTTCCGGTGGTACTGCTCAGATGGAACAATTCAAGAGTGAATAAGCCTGAAAAAAAATGCACGGAGTACTACCAGAGTTAACTTCAAGAAGATGATGGGTTACCTACCACGAAGCACAGAGTACGCGATCGACCAAGAATATCACCGAGTACGCGTTAATGAATGGATATATTACTTTTAATTTCCTCTGACCAGACATACCTTAATAACCACTATGATCCAAAGAATCTTGACTCGATGCTGATAGAGTTTTATATTAATAGATATAGCAATTAATGAAGATTATGAGTTAACACAGTACTAAATGAGATTTAGCCTAAGTTCTCCAAATGGAAAACGTAAGATTTCAATTCACCAGCTCATACTTAGTTAAATCAACGATAAACCAACTGGCTACCTGTTTCTTGGCGTGATAGATTGTTATGTTCATAAAAGTTGCATTTCCTCTAAATTCGAAAGTAGCTTCCAACGATTCATAATTTCATACAAACATAAGTACATACATAGTTAAGGAGCAACACAAAGACCGTGCTTTGTCAGATTCTGAAATCTTTATTGACATTGATATCTAAGCCAGATCACTCTCTTTTCTTCTCACCTCCATTTTCTTGCTTACTCCATCTAGAATGGACAAAAAGTCTCTCAGGATTACGAATACTCTCAATAGCTCAGCTTCTTCCTTTGCTGATTCTCCATGGAAATACTCTGTGATCTCTTTCACTGCAGAGAGCGTGGAACCTTGTTCTCTTTCTATCTTTTTAATCTCCTCAGCAGCAGTTTCCAAGAATTGGGTCAAAGACTCCATGAATTTCCACCATTGTTGTTCCTCTTTGTGTCCAGTCTCTTCACACAGTACCAGAACCTCACTAATTTTTTGGACTTCTTGATAAAGCTTTGCTACATCCCTTCTGAGAACATTATAGTCCATTTCTGCAGATTTCTTGACATCTACAAGTCCTGAGCTGAGATTTCTGACAGCTTGTAGTCCTTCGATACCTTCTGATTCTATGATGTTCTTTACAACAGAATGCAAGAGAGTGATTCGTCCATCTAACGATTTGATATTGACAAGCTGGAGGAGCACCTCAAATTTGAAGTCATGAGCATTCCCACTCTTAGTTCCTGTCTGTAAGACAGCTCCAATAAGTTTCAATAACATTTCGCTATCTCGCAGTTCCTCACAAGCAGCCTGCAAAAGAATAATATGGCTTTATGAGACGTAAGTTTACAATAACATCCACATTAATTTATTTCTTTTGTTATCTTCATCTTTCTTTTATATACCTGTATGACGCTAAATGATCTTATCAAGTGTTTGACTTTGGAGTCAAAACTAGCAACAGCGAGCAATGCATCAATCTTTTTGAATGCAAAAGGCACATTAAGTAATTCCTTAAGAAACCTCTCTGATGGTGCAAGGTTCATCACTGAATCATCACTATAGCTCCTCAACTTCTCCTCTTCTTCTTCACTCGGTGCCATTCTTGATAAACTCTCAAAAACCTCAACTCCAAGTGCATTACAGTGACCTGATAGAAAATACAAGTCAGAATGAACTTAATGCAATCGAAAATGAGAAGAAATCAGCTCTAAAGCTTGATGATTTACCATCTTGAAGGGACTGAATAACATCATTTGCTGAAAGCTTAAATGTTGTAAGCAGAAGAGCATTATCATGACTCTTTCTCGGATCTAAAACTTTGCTTTCCTGATTTAGCATCCGAAGATCACAACTTAGACTTCTCTGCTTTGAGTTAGTAATTGAAGAGTTTGATGGAAGACGATCCCATGTATTCGTCCGACGAGA
The DNA here is from genome assembly GCA_900406435.1 of Lepidium aucheri. NCBI lineage: Eukaryota > Viridiplantae > Streptophyta > Magnoliopsida > Brassicales > Brassicaceae > Lepidium > Lepidium aucheri. The sequence continues at coordinate 15,778 of OVBA01003108.1, read as the reverse complement.
ACTTGGCCGGACTTTGTCCCAAGGCAGAGGTTTCAGCTTAGGCTTTGGTCGCTCTATTGCTCCTTCATAACAACTCTGTGGTAACTCCGAGAAAGACAGCTTTTTACCAGATTTCTGAACCATAAAAGACTGTGACGGTGGTACAAGTGGAGGTGGCTCCGGCATTGCTGGTGGTGGCCGTTGTGGAGGAGGAATAGCAACAGTAGAAGATTCACCCTGTTCACTTGTAGCAAGCTCTGGATTTTCCCAAGAAGATTTCAGATTTCTTGAAGATTCAGAGATGTTGATACAAAAGTCTCTAGCTGGTGATGCGGAAGTGGAAGAAAGAAACAAAGACTTAACATTTCGACTGAAATCGTTCCATCTCGGCGGCGAACTTTCAAGTACCTTCCGGAAAAATCGATCAGGTGTGGTGGAAACTGAAGAGTACATTGAAGAACGAGCATATGCGTCTGGAGTTCTATTCATACCTCTTTCTGGTGATGTAGAAGCAGAAGAAATTCGTGGATACCCTAGATTTTGATTCCATAGGCTAAACATTCTCAGAGATGATCCATGTCTCTTGTTGCTCCTTATTGTTCTCTCCGGCGACGATGGAGACTCAATGTTTTGGTTAATAGACCAATGTGGAGGCACTGAGCTCATTGGTGGAGAAATCGTAACGGTTGGTGACATTGCCGGAGAATTTGAAGTCGATGAAAGAGAGCCAGAGCAGTTACTGTATGGATTGTTTCTCTGGTCTCGTGATTCTTGACCAGCTATAGACGCTAGAGGCGAGTAAAAGTCATCATCTTCTTCTTTATCGGTGAGATGGTTAGCTTCAGAGTTATGTTGCAGAAGGAAGCTACGAGCAGGTAAAGGCGGAAGGGGGGAGATCTCTGGTGACTCAGGTTTAACGAAACCTGACCCAGAACCAGAAGTGACGACGTTGCCAAGGTAGAGAACATCGGAAGTAGAAGGAGCTACAGAGAGTTTGTTTTCAGTTGTGTTGTTTCTTGGAAGGGGACAAGGAGGAGTTTGTTGTTTAGATTGGCTTATGTCTGAAGAAGCTGAACTCTTTGAGTCTTCTTTAAAAAGACTTTTTTGCCCTCGCCACCGTCCGTAGAGAAACAAAGCGAGACCGATCAATATTGCAACGGCGAGGACGGCAGAGATGGCAGGTATAAGTAGTGTTCGAGAAGCAGTGTGTGGTTTTGGTGAGCGAGGGAGGACAAGAGCTGAGATGTTAGCCGGAAATGTTGCTACAGTGGAGGCAGGAGGTGGAAGAGGAGGAGAAGGAGGAGGAGGAGAGGAAGCTGAGCCGTAAAGTGGGAAAAATGGAGGTGAAAATGTGGAAGGATCAATTGGAGGAGCTTGTAGAAGATGACGACGACTGAAAGTTGCAGAAGAAGCACAAGATAACATAGAGAAGATGATGATGAGGTTCATGGTTTTGGGGTTTTCTGCAATGCGCACTATCTGAGGATGAAAGAGTTTGTCTTAATGGTGTAGTCCACTGAGCTCATTCTGGTTCTACAGTTTCACAAATGTAAAAAGGTAAATAAAAAGAGCTTATAGTAAATGTAATAATGAAGGTGGATTCTCTCTGCTATGCTCTGCTTTGGGGTCCTCTCTTTCAAAAGAATCTTTTGACTTTCAATGGCCTCTTTACTACAAAAACACTATCCTTTTCTCTTTTCTTCCCAACCCAATTATTAAAGGTGATTTTCTTCTTTCTTCTTTATCTACGAGGAAAACTACTAGACCAATTCAAATTAACTATATAGCTGTTCCACTAAGAAAAAGAGAGTTGGTCTTACTTTTATTTAATCCATATACTTCTCGAATTTATATTAGAAAATGTGAAGAAGGAAGTGTGCACACAAACAAAAAAAATGTCACAAGAGTTTGGTTGCAGAGACAAGGACTCTAAATGGAGAAGACTTGGTTAGCCATATTGAGATTGTTACAACAACCATGTGATCATTCATTTATGTACCTCAATTTTTGGATGTTTTAGATAAATAAATTTTCAAGAAAGTTATCAGGATTATACAACTACAACCACAACCAAATATTACACCACATGAGGGAAAACGACTAATTTCTCACCAAACTTTTTCCGTCGTGCTGAATTTTATATGAACTTTTGAGTTCAGTATTTTTCAAAGTTTAATGCAAAAAAGATTAAATTCTCTATAACGATTTTTTTGCGCCAAAATACACATTGACCAAACAAACTCATTTTTATAACATGTGTAATTTGATGTTGTATACTCCAAAAATGAATTGGCGAAAAAATGATTAACTTCTCACTTATCTTTATCCGTCATGTCGATTTCTACATGAACTTATGAATCTTGTTTTTTTCCAAGTTTCGTGCAAAAATTTAAATTCTCTACCAAACTTTCTTATTTGTGCTAAAACACATGTTAACTAAATATGTTGTTAATCAACTAATAATTATCTATTTTTATGATACATGTAAATAAAGTGATATTAACGGTTGACTAACAGACCATTTGATCAATATATATTTTAGCACAAAAGAAAAATTTGTATGAAAATTTTGAATTTTTCGCACTAAACTTCGAAAAATACTAGCCTCAAATTAAAATTCATATAGAATTCGAAAAAAAGAAGTTAAGTGAAAAATTGACTGTTTTCACAGCACATGATTTTCTGGCCACATCCCAAATATTCTTGCAAAACTAGATTCAAGATTCAAAAAAATGTGAATGCAAACTATTAGCTGAAGACTTTATGTTAACATTAGCGGGAGAATTAATATGCAAAAGTCCAACTCTTTCACAATATCCAAGGCTATAATACAAAACATTCATCAATAAATAAAGGCTTTTTTTTCTCGTGAGGGGGACAAACTTTTTTTTTTTTTTTTTGATAAAGTAGTGGGACAAACTTTGTTTGATTGATTTACTAATAACTATAGCCTAAACTTATCACCTTTGCCTTTCAGACAAAACTCACTCTTTCCTTTCTTAAGACAATGTTCTTTAAATTGAGTTTTAGTTGCGAGTTGATGAAGATGATGCAAGTTACTAAGAACTAATTTCGTGTGTAATGTTGGATGATTTACATCAGTTTGAATGAACTTATGTTTTCAACATGAACACAAAAGTCTTACACAGACAAATAATCTGAAAGTTCTGACTAAATCTCAAATCCAGACAAAAGCAATTCATCTCACTCCTGTGACTTGTCATAGCAAATGTCAAATCAGCGGGAACAAATCTTAACTCAATAGTAATTTTAGCTGGCTTCATCAAAACCGAATAGTCTGTAAGATTACAGATCACCTACGCATGATAATCTGAGTATGCTAAAAGTAGAATGGGAACAGAAGAGAATGCATCATTCATCACCATAGCTAGAGTATCACTGAGGTTACTGAGCTCCATGACAAAAGAGATCCAAAATACTAAAACCTTATTAATTGTCTTCTTGTATGATACGATGACACGACATCCCATAAATTGAATCATATCTAACCAAATACTTATGAGGATTATTAAAAAAAAACCATTTTTTCCCTTTTTTCTGATAAAGGGATCGCAAAGACGAAAGCTTTTCCTTCCAATTATAGTTTTTTACTTGATCGATTTCTTCGATTAAATCTGGAGTTTCTGGGTGGGTTTCTCATTGGGTTGTAAATCTCTTCTTCGTGACGTCTCCGTTTCTTCTCAATCTAATTTAGAAATTATAAGTCTCTAAAGTTTAGCTTTTTCGAGTCTGTTCTCCAGCTTGGGTTTAAGGTTTCTCATGTAGATTGCAATGTGTTCTTTACCCTGAATCTGTCTGGTGATGCCGTATTCTTGATTGCTTATCATTCAAGTACGCCATTTTGGATATTCACTTCGGATAAGACTTATCATCTGGTTGTAGTGGAAGTTAAGTCTATGGTTTGCTTTATTTAGATCAGAACAAAGGCTTTTAACTGTATCATCAGATTGAGTCAGGTTATCTTCGTGTAAGGTTCTTAACAAACAGATTTGGGTTTAAGTTCTGTGTTTCTAAGTAGATAGACTTGTAGAGGAAATTTATTAAAGAGTTGGAGGAGGTTTAAGTCTTTGTTGTCCATTTGATATAGGACTTGAATCTGTAGATGGAGGATGTGTCCGACTCTGATAATGTTGAGACCTCCATTATCCACCTTCCAGATGATTGCCTTTCCTTTATCTTTCAAAGACTTGATAATGTTGCTGATCATGATTCCTTCGGTTTGACTTGTCATCGCTGGCTCAACATCCAAAACATAAACCGTCGATCTTTGCAGTTTCAGTGTTCATTCGGGGTCTTGAACCCTTTAAGTCTGTCTCAGACAAGTTATGATGTGACTTCCTATCATCTCCACAGACTTCTCACCCGATATCAGTGGTTGGAGCATCTTTCCCTTTCTGGTTGCACGGTGCTGAGTGATTCGAGTCTCGCCTCCCTCAGGTATCCTGGTGCAAGGCTGCATAGTCTTTACTTAGATTGTTGCTTTGGGGTTTCTGATAATGGGATCTTCACAGTTGCTAGCTTTTGTCCTAATCTAAGAGTTGTCAGTCTTTACCGATGCAATATAAGTGACGTTGGGTTAGAAATGTTGGCGAGAGCTTCCTTGCCTTTAAAATGCGTGAATCTCTCCTACTGCCCTCTGGTATCTGATTTTGGGATTAAAGCATTGTCACAAGCATGCTTGCAACTAGAGTCGGTGAAGATCTCAAACTGCAAGAGCATAACCGGAGTTGGCTTTAATGGCTGTTCCCCAACTCTGGCCTCTGTGGATGCCGAGTCTTGTCAGCTTGAGCCTAAGGGTATAACGGGGATCATTAGCGGAGGTGGCATTGAGTTTCTTAATATATCAGGTGCAAGTTGCTACATCCGCAAAGATGGGTTGGTACCTATTGGATCTGGGATTGCATCAAAACTTAGAATCTTGAACCTAAGGATGTGCAGAACGGTTGGTGATGAATCCATCAAAGCTATAGCAAAAGGTTGCCCATTGCTGCAAGAGTGGAACTTGGCTGTGTGTCATGATGTTAAAGTTGCAGGATGGGAAGCCGTAGGAAAGTTTTGCCTTAACTTGAAGAAACTCCATGTGAACCGTTGTAGGTACTTTTGTGACCAAGGGTTGCTTGCTCTACGATGTGGTTGCAAGAACCTTCAGATTCTCTTCATGAACGGGAATGTGAGGCTGACCCCTACGGCAATTGAGATGTTCAGATTGCATAGAGCTGATGTAACACTCAGAACAGAAGAAGTAATGGTCATAGGACCAGACTGGTTACATGCACGAGAATGAAGCATCGATTTGTATCCAACAGGCCAACAATATATGATTCTTTCGGGTCTAGGAATCTTTTGTACGAGGGTTTTGGGACCAATGTGCTTGTTTTGTCCAGAGGCAAACTGTAAGAAACGATGTGTTCTAAAATGGAGTTCAATGTAAAGCATCAAAGTATTTTACTGGTCAACACTCTGGTTTTCAAATCCAGAGAAAGATGAGAATCGAATATTATATGAATATATCAATAGAAAGGTCTTTAATTAAACACTTTAACATGACTTTCCTTTTTATTGAGTTCGACATCTATCTGCAATTGTTTATCACAAAATCAGAAAGTTGGCAAGAGAGAAAGAGAGAGAGATAGAGAAGAAAAAAGAGACTCGATTTGTAAACAAACATCTGGCTTCCTTGCAGCCCAATCTGTTGCAGGACTTGTCTTCTAATTCGTAACCAACTGGTTTTAATTGTGTATTTTGAGCAATGTTGAAGGATTTGGGTGATGAAAGAAGTAACTTAGTTGCCCCATACATTGTCCCAACCTGGTGCAGCGGCTTTAGGCCCCTCAATATAGTTCTGGTTTCCATGTGGTTGGTGGGGTAAAGGGAGTCCGTTAGGCCCTTGTGGTGGCTGCTGCATCTTTCTAGGCTTTGTTCTAACCCCAAGCATACGCAATACAAATCTTGCTAATTCTCCATATAACATACCACCACGATCAAATAGCTGAAGACAAATGATTGAATGTTAACACGAGGCAATGAAAACAATTCGAGGAATCAGTAAATGACAAGTTGGTAGAAGAAAAAAAAACAAGGACAGAACCTGAAGAAGGGCAGACATGAACATGTGAAAGGCCTGTGTGTTTTGATCTATAAGCATCGCTACACGGCCAAAGAAATTCACAGCACCTTGCATCTGTCATCAATTAAAGTGAATACTTTATGTTATTAAAAAATCTAAACTCATCAACTTCTTTGATATCTTACATAAAATAAGCATGAAGGAATGAGTAATAATACCACACGGAGAAATGATATCCAGAAGCCTGGTGGAGATGGAGGTTGATTAAAAGGGTCGTTTGGATCTTGAGCACCATAAGGACTCATTCCCATTCCCATTCCCGATCCCATACCCATACCCATACCATAACCACCCATCGAGCCACCATAACTGCTGTTGTACATCCCACCACCACCATACATGCCTGAACTTCCATACATACCTGAACTTCCATACATACCACCACCATAACCTCCTCTATACATGCTACTACCACCATACATTCCACCACCATATGATGAACCATACCCACCTAATGCTGAACCATATGTACCTGACCCATACCCAGAGTTCATACCTAAATTTGAACCATAACCTGCATGACATAAGTAAAAGAACTAAGCTTTAAGTAATTTCAATAGCCAGAAGAAATCTAAATTAACAGCTAAACATACCTCCAACTGTCTGCTGCTCCCAAGGTCTAGTAGGTACAGGCCTACTAAGTGCATTCATATTACCAGCTGTATTAGTCCTGTTCACGGACGAAACTAATTCACCAGGATTAGCAGTGCCAGAAGCCTCAACTGAATCAGCCGTGCTGGCATTTGAAGGAGGCCTGAAAGGCTTAGGACCAGATGTATTTCCTTCTTGTTCCCAAGGTTTAGGAGGACTGCCACCTATAGCAGCAGCAAAATTAAACTCATTACATGATAAGTGACATGACAGATAATTTCTGAAAGAATGACTAAACTCCGATCAGCACAGCCAAAACATTGAAGAAATCTTAAGAAGCAATAGGAAAATTTGTAAAGATGATTAAAAACAGTAAAAGTGAAGTTTTATGAAACATCATGAATAAAAACAGACATCAACAATCAAATTGCAATCCAAAACCAAAGTATCTGACTGAATTAAGAACAGCTAAGACCAAGGGGATTCAGAGTAAAATTTATCGACCATCACAAAAATGATTTCAGGTATGGATTACGGAATCAAATTGAAGTTGATCAGTTGATAAAAACGCGTTAAATGGGGAAGCCTTGAGGTTTGGATACACAAACAGATTACCAGAGTTAAAACTGCTCTCACCCAGTAACAAAAACCCTAACTAGTACAAATATAAGACGAAGTTAATCAATTTCAGAGTTTCAAAGCGGAAAATTGGAGCCGGCACATCTAATTGCAGACAAATGATTCAACAAATCGGGATCCACGAATCTCAATCCACAAAAATTTAAAAACCAAAAGATTGTTGATTTAACTAACCTGATGGTTGAGAGGCCATACGCGATACGATTCAAGAGAAGTCTTGGTAAATCTCCGACGCCTACCTCAAGCGCAAAGAGAGAGAGACAGAGAAAGAAGACAAAGAAGGAGGGACCTCGAAACGAGAGAAAAAAAACAAACGGATTACTTTCTTCTTTTCAGTTATTATATTTGAGTCCCTGTAATTAACAATCTTTACCCAAAAAGCCTATAATAACTAAAATTGACGTAAGCGACTCTCAAAATAGAAAAGAAAAACCGAAAAAGGATAAACATGAAAATAAAATAATTATTGTTTTTTTATTAAACAAAGATTCCATTTTTCGAGGGAAGTTTCAGTCGGCGGCCGGATTTTTCTCACATCTCTCTCTCTCTGTTCCTATCCCGGCGTAAACATATCCGAATCCCGGAATTTCACGAATTGGCAGTTTTTTTCGGTGAGAATCTTTGTGAATCGTTGAGAATTGGAAGAGAATTTGAAGCTCGGAGAAATTGGGTATTTGATGGCGGCGAGTGCGAATCCGTCGGGGAATAATCAAGAAAATTCGTCGGCGACGCAGAAGGTATCGTCTTCTTCGGCGACAGCTACGGGGACGAATGGTGTTGCTGCAAATTCAGTCGAAAATGGTTGTAATACAGGTGCGGTTACGGATAATTCTCAAACTATTAGCGCGTTAAGGCATAATCCTGGGATCTCTACAGATTGGACTCATGAGGAGCAATCTTTATTGGAAGATTTGCTCTCAAAGTAAGCTTCTTGCTCCCTATTTCTCTTCCTCTCTCTTTCTCTTTCTCTCTTTGTTTTAGATTTGAATTTGCTGTTTTATTCAAAGTTTTCTATCTTTTGGAAATTTAGCCACTATTCTCACGAGATGTAGTGATTTCTGAGGTTATCTTCTATCTTGGGTTCTCTGACTATGGTTCCTCAAATTTTTATATTTTGAAAAATGTACTGATTTTCTGAGTTCAGTTGTCTAAGAATCGTTTAGCTTTTTTGGAGGATGAGTTGTTTCAGTATTGGTTATGAAATGATTGTAAGCTTTGTATGAGCCTTGTTAAATCCAGTAACTTGATGTTTATACAGGTACTCGTCAGAACCTACTATTGTTCGTTATGCTAAGATTGCGATGAAAATGAAAGATAAAACTGTCAGAGATGTTGCTCTGCGTTGTAGATGGATGACTGTAAGTTTCTTAATTTTGCGTTCTTTGTTCTGGATTACTCGTCTTCACTATTGGCTTTTTTTGATTTTTTCTGACCTCCTTTTGATTGCTGATGGATTACAGAAAAAGGAAAATGGAAAGCGTAGAAAAGAAGACCATTCATCAAGGAAAAGCAAAGATAAGAAAGTATGTGGGATTTAAATCATATTTGCTCCTACTTAGCGGAAAGCTATAGATAGAAGAAAGATAGTCGAAGCACAGATCCTAAGTTAGTTTGGTTGAGTTCTAATGTGTAACTAGCTTGAACTTTTACTCATTTACTTGTGATGTTGGGCGGGTTAAATTTTTTGAGTTGTTTTTGTTTATGCATTTATAACTCTATATTAACAAATTGTAAACTTTCGTATATCTGTTTGGCAGGAAAAAGCTACAGATTCTTCAGCTAAGTCCTCATCTCATTTGAATGTGCATCCTAATGGTCCTTCTTATGCTCCGCCTCTGATGTCTATAGATACTGATGACGGTATTTCGTATAAAGGTTTGTCCAAATATCTGTTTGTTTTGAGGCTAAATCTTATAGATTGGACTAGAAGGTATATAAGTGTCTTGGCTTCTTTGCAGCTATCGGTGGTGTGAGTGGAGATCTTCTCGAGCAAAATGCTCAAATGTTTAATCAAGTTTCATCAAACCTCTCAACTTTCCAGGTGACTACAACTTCCAGCTTTCAGCTTGTAAGTGTTGTTTAGTTTGTTTGGCCTTGTTTTGTTTCTTTCCCTTGCTTTGTATGTTACATCCAATTGTGTGCTTCTCATATATTCTTTCTTCCCATTGCAGCTACATGAGAATGTCAATATTTTCTGCAAAGTTCGGGACAATATCCTCGCAATCTTGAATGAGTAATACAAACAACCCTATATCTACAGATCATTAAATCATTTCTATGTCATTTGGCTCTCTTAGGGAAATGTCATTCTTTTCTTGCTTTGCTGATTGAACAATTGGGCTGCAGCTTAAATGACACACCAGAGGTTATGAAGCAGATGCCACCTCTTCCAGTCAAGGTGAACGAAGAGCTGGCAAATTCGATCCTCCCTCGCCCGTCCCATCAAATGAAGTCGTAATGGATCTTGTAGAGCCGATCAATGGTTGGTTCTGACCAAAAAGCTCTCTTTAATCCGGGATCAGTGAAGAAAGGAATAAATCCTGGAATAGAGAAAGTTCCACTGGTAATGGTTGATAGAATGCGGGTTTTGCCTGACTCATAGTGTTATAGTCTCTTTTGCAAGTTCCGTCAGTTTCTGAATGTTTTAGCAAATCGTTAATTGATACATGAGTAGGTTCGTATCAGGGTCGTATTGTTGTTTAGGATGTGAATAGATTTCAATTGGTATGGTAAAAGTCTCTGTATAAAATTGGTTTCATGCTGAAAGGCTTGAGATTACAAGGGCTATATCCTAAAGATGCACACACACACGTGATGCATTTATTTTATACAACCCCTTTTTAGAATAATGAATCATTTCTTGTAATAATAAAGGTGAGTGTTTGGTAACACAATACAAGTCTTGCTCGTAGCTTACAGAAAGAGAAGTCTATCTTAAAAGAAGCTCTTGTTTTAGAGATTGTACAAAGCATCTAAGAAGTTCCATATGAAGATCACAAACTCCCTGAAAGATCAAGCTTAGCCTTTTATTAATTTGGGATTCGAAGCTTCCAATAGTCTTTAACTCTCAACCTAAAAGAAGACGAATGATTGATGATTAGAATATCGATACTATGAGCAAAGCGTGAATTTATCAAATTCAAAGCACAATGCTATGAGCAACTACTACTAAAGCTTTACTTCACACAACCCTTTTATCACCTATGCAAAAGGATCGCAAAGGTCAACGCATGAATGACAAGCAACCAAAAGTGAAATACCGACAGGAATAGTAGCCGTGAAAGGGGTTTTTGTTGTTCGAATTCACCAATGGCTGATACACCTTATAACCAATTGTCTAGAGAATCAACAATCTAATCAATCTGTCGATATACCTTGTAAACCCACATGGCAACACAAGAACAGAATTCGTTTTTGTTCCAGAACTAGAAACCTCAAGCAAAAATGAACAACATTTTGTGGCAAATAGGCAGTGTTGGAATCTCAATCTCTAAAACTATTCTTTTTTCTAACATCAAAGGCACTAACTAGCAAGTTTATAACTCTTACTTGACCTCTAGAAAGCCTTGAATGATTTAAGTAATTTTGAAGAGAATTCAATAAAACAATGAAGAGTGACCCATAGCTATTTCATTAACATGGCTACAATGAATCGAAGTTATGGATGGAGGGAGAAGAGAAAGCTAACCTGAACTGGACTTGATTTCTCATAAGCAGCAGACTCCAAACCTGAAACCCGACCTTCCAGTGCACTAAATTGCTCCTTCATCTGCAGCATTGAAACGATGATGTAAGTATTTCAAACAATTTTTGTTTATGATTTAACCTTGTAGTTCTCGCACATGAAATTTTCTCAATGGATGATCTTTCTAAAACAACGGAAAATTACATCGGAAGAAATAGCAAAACGTTCGGCGTAGAGATCCCGCCACACGAGATGACCAATGGAAGCTCCGGCGACGGAAAATCCAAGCGTAAACCAGAGAAGCCGAGTTCTCAACATCTTTTCTTCCTTCTCCTTTCCAAATTCTTTCCGCAATGTCTCCGACTCTCTCTTTCTCTCACGCAGACGGTACCCAGTCGTCAACTATTTGGGCTTTCCTCTTCATTTCATTATGGGCCTATCTTAAGCCCATTATTATCCAGCCAGTGGTAAGGTAATGTAACGTCGTTACTGTGTCACCGACGTAACGCCTATTGTTGGCGAAGGCTAGTTTGAATCGTTGAACCTAGCCGACCGGGTTTGGTTCGGATTATTCGGTTATGAATTATTCGACAAAATAATATAAAATATTTTTTTGAGAAAGGCAATACTAATATTGGATCACAATGGCTGGTCTATTAGTCAAATTCTTATATAAATTTCATAGGTGCTGGGACTGACGAATAGACTGTATGTGTTAGATGGTGAAACAGAAATTGATAAAGTTCACAGTAAAATTGAAGCGACAGACATCACTAAGCTTTGGCACAGTAGGCTTGGCCATATGAGTTAAACAACATGAAAACTTTTACAAACAGAAGAAAAATGTCAAAGATCTGAGTTTTTGTAAACATTGTGTAATGGGAAAGTCAAAGAAGCTCAGTTTTGATATTCGGAAGCATGAAACTGAAGGTGTATTAGATTATATACACGCAGACTTATGGGGTTCATCAACTGTTACTCCATCCAAGTCAGGAAACCAATATTTTCTGTCAATCATTGATGACAAAACCAGGAAGGTATGGATAATGTTTCTGAAATCAAAAGATGAAACATTTGTCAAGTTCAATGAATGGAAGCAACTTGTTGAAGTACAGGTTAATAGGAAGGTTGAAGTTCTAAGAACAGATAATGGCCTAGAATTATGTAACAAGAAGTTTGATGACTTCTGCAAACAGACTGGAATTGAGAGACACCGGACTTGTACGTATACATCGTAACAAAACGGTGTTGCGGAGCGTATGAATAGAACATTAATGGAGAAAGTAAGATGTTTATTAAATGAATAAGGTCTTGATGAGATTTTCTGGGCATAAGGTACAGCTTTGGCAGCATATTTGGTTATAGATCTCCATCGACAATAATAGATCGTAACATTCCAGAAGAACTTTGGGTTAAGAGGAAACCGGGTTATAAACATCTTAAGAGGTTTGGTTCAGTGACTTATGTCTATCAGAATCAAGGAAAGGTTAAGCCTAGGGCAGTGAAGGGTATCTTTATTGGTTATTCACAGGGTACAAGGGGTTATAAAATCTGGTTACTTGAAGAACAGAAGTGTATAATCAGTAGGAATGTGATATCTAAAAAGAATGTGTTGTTCAAGGATTTACAAAGTCACGAAGATCACAATGTTTCAGAACTAGTTGAGGTCAGTGACAAGTATGATTCCATAACAGTATTGAATAAAAGGAAGAGTCAATGTTCGGAAAAGCCTCTTGGAGGTGGAGTTTCTAAAAATTTAGCAGAAGGTAGAGATTCAGAAAGTGATGAAGATTGTACAGAGTTAGAACTAGTCTTGAAAACTCCTGTAAGATCATAAAATACTATGGACTACAATCAAGTGAGAAGTAATCTTGGACGGGTAAATACATAGTTGAGTGCATCATCTTCTAAATCTCAAGACCATAATGGTTATCAGCTGGCTCGAGATAGATTGAGGAGAGTAGCAAAAGCTCCTCCAAGGATGATAGACTATACTAATATGGCTTTTGCTTTAACAGCAGAAGATGTTAGCTATGAAGAACCAAATTGCTATCACGATGCAATGAAAAACAACTGAGAAAAATGGAATCAAGGAATGATAGAGGAAATGAGTTCATTGTTAAAGAACAGAATTTTTGACATTGTTGTCAGACCAATGAATGCTAAAGTGATAAGTTGCATATGGATTTACAGGACGAGGCCTAGAATTCTTGGTGTAGAATCAGAGAGGCATAAAGCTAGATTAGTTGCTAGGGGGTTTAGTCAGAGGCAAGGCATTGATTATGAGGAGGTTTTCGCACCTGTTGTAAAGCATGTCTCAATCAGAATTTTAATGGATGCAGTTGTAAAAGATGACATGGAGCTTGAACAGATGGATGTCAAAACGACATTCCGACATGGTGAAATAGACCAAGAACTATACATGGAGCAACCTGAAGGATTCATCCAAAATCCAAAGAAAGATCAGGTGTGCTTGCTCAAAAGATCTCTTTATGGTTTAAAGCAAGCTCCTAGATTATGGAACAAACGGTGTAATTCTTTCATGATAAACCAAGGTTTCATAAGAAGTGATAGAGATACATGTGTATATGATAAAGAAATCGGGCCATACGAGTATATCTACTTGCTATATTATGTCGATGATATATTGTTGGCAACAAAGGACAAAGCCAAGATATCAAAAGTTAAAAGGGTACTCAGTGATGAATTTGAGATGAAGGACATGGGTCCAGCAAGTAGAATACTAGGTATAGATATCAAAAGAGATCGTACTGAAGGTATCTTGAAACTATCTCAATCAGAGTACTTGGAAAGAGTGATTAAAAGGTTCAGGATGAATGAAGCAAGGGAAGTTAATACTCCAGTTGGTGCACACTTCAAACTATCCAAAGTATAAAACAACAGTGAGTGCATTGATACAGAAAAGGTCCCTTATGCAAGCGTAGTATGAAGTGTGATGTACTCTATGGTTGGAACTAGACCAGACGTTGTTCATGCTATTGGCTTGGTTAGCAGATACATGAGTAAACCAGGAGAAATTTACTGGGAAGCAGTGAAATGGTTGTTGAGATATCTTAAAGGTTCTCTGAGTCTTAATCTAGTCTTCACAAAAGGAAGAGATTTTGATATTCATGGTTTTTGTGATTCAGATTATGCAGGGGATCTAGATAAACGTAAATCAACGAGTGGTTATGTGTTTACGGTAGGAGGAAACACAGTCAGTTAGAAGTCAAATCTACAACCCACAGTGGCATTGTCAACTACAGAGGCTGAGTATGTAGCTTTGATTGAAGCAATTAAGTAAGCTATTTGGATTAAAAGACTGTTAAGTGATATGGGTTTCAGTTCAAAGAAGGCAACGGTTTGGTGTGATTCTCAATCAGTCATTTCTTTGTCAAAGAACAGTACATTTCACGAGAGGACAAAGCATATGGTTGTGAAGTATAACTTCATAAGAGAAGTCATAGAAGGAGGTGATGTTGAAGTTGAGAAAATTCATAGTTCAAGGAATCCAGCAGATATGTTCATTAAAAGTATTCTGATTCGCAAGTCTGATGAAGCTTTAGATTTTCTAAAGGTAGTCAGTGAGCTGCTCAGCAGCTCCTAGCTGGTGTTAAGGTTCCAAAGTTGTAGTCCACGAGCTTAAGGGAGATATTGAATCAAGGTGGAGAATGTTAAGGTTGAAATCAGTTATGATTCAATTCTCTTTGGTTTTTGTGTTAATTTGATTTCATCCGGTTGAGGTCAAGTGAACCGGAATCAGAAGAAGAAATTGAACCCTGGTTCTATCGCGAGGAACCAGGCTCGGTTATCACTCGGTCTAGAGCTTTCTATATATCATCTTCATCTCGTTATCACTGTAGCTCACGAACAAAATTTCTGTTAGAGTTGTTCTACTTCTCACCGCCATTGATGTAACTCTGAGCTCAATTGAGCTAATCTTATTTTGTTAGATGATTGCTACAATCTTCAATCCCATATGTAGATATAATCATATCGGTTTACTAAACTGGGTATACAAATTCTTTTGTGTCTTGTTTGTTCGATAATCTTTATTTAAACTAAAATCGGATCTCAATCATTGATATATCTTAAAACAGAAGCAAGTGCTTAGTTTTGTAATATTTTTCCTTCGAAGAAAAAATTTAAAAATGATGCAAAGAAAAAGTAAATAGAAATTGAATTGAAGTTGTAAAGTTTAATTAATCACAATTAATGGGTTATACGTGTAGTGACCCAAATATATTTAAAATTAATTATATTATATATAATATTCTAGTAAATATTAAAAAGATATAATTATATATAACTGGATTATTTAGGTTGTTCCGGTACTACGGGTAAAACCCGACCCAAATACAATGGATTCTTTAAAAATGTTACCAATCGAATATTTAAGATTATCCAAAATATAATAGGAAATTTTGAGAAATGTCCTTTTTAGTGTACCTTTTTTCAAAAATGCCTCTTGACATTTATCTTTTCAAAAATGCCCCTCATTAATACAAAAATGACTAAAATACTCTTAATAGAATTGTTACAAACTTTTCCCGCCAAAAAAAAATTTCCCGCAAAAAAATTTTTTTTATAGAATTTCGGAAAAAGAATGACGGAAAAAAAAATTTCCCGCCAAAAATTTATTATAAGTGCGCTTATAAATTTTTTAAAATTTTTTTATAAACACCTTATAAATTTTTATAAACGCCTCATAAATTTTTATAAACAGCTTATAAATT